>JAQFYE010003759.1:0-14569 GCA_034694305.1 Protaphorura glebata
TAGTTTAACGCCACAATTTTTAGAACTTTCACAAAATCCAGTCTTTATAGATTTTGACTCATTTGAACTCATTCTTTGAATTTTCTATTCAACTTTCAGTTCTCTGGCGATGCCGATTTCCAATCGTGCCGATTTGAGTCAAGCAGCGCGGTCATAATACGTAAATTGCGTTTACGCCGACGCGGCTAATTGAACTTTCTAAAATTGAGTAGGAAAAGAATTCTATCTGGAGTGTCTGGACTGCGGTAAACACAATCTCTGTAGCTCTGTGAAACACATCAACACAACCAACAACTCAAAAGAGCACCGTTTCTATTCTGATCATTTTCAACAACATCCACGGACGACGATAAATCACGTAAGAAATCCACTCAATGTTTGCCTAAGTACCAGCGTTGCATTATAATAAAATTTATCAGGGTTTTAAATCAAAAAATTTGAAAATCAAATTTTATAATGTTAGGTGTCGGATTCTTATTCTGTCAGTCAATTCAAATCGTGGATAGTTGTCAAGAAATTTGAGTATCTGATCGTCAATTCCCCGTGTTCATAAATAGTGATTCTTTTGTATTTGTGACATGTATATCTGGTTTAGAAAATTTTACCCATCAAATTAAGATCTCTTATTAATATTAAACAAATAGTCAAATGAATTAATCGGACATCTAAATTATTTGAAACAAACAAAATAAGGGTAGGTTAAATTATTCCATTCCATCGATCGATTACTTCCGGCCATCATTTTGACTTAATTCGGAGCATCATCTTGATACCGTATTCTGATTAAACAAGTTCATTACAGCGTACCACTGGGAGAAGTTCGGAATCACTGGAAAAACCGCAGAAAAGAAGAATTGTTTTGCAATTTAACCTGGCCGGCACCTACTTTCTCACCATGGCCAGGTAAATCACTGTTAATTTTATAAGGCGAAGTTAAAGATTGGGTTTGGGGCTATGGACTACTAGGTTGCGTGTCAAAATTTCTAACATTTTACAAATTTGTAGTAAATAACTACTAAAAGCATAAATGGTCCACACAACGACACGGAAAATGATAAACAGTACAGTCCGACAGTTGATTGTTAGTGATTGTTCATCAATGTCAAGCTCGTAATTTTTAACGTGCACGCCTTGTTTCAAATTTTAAACGACTTGACCAAGAAAGGAATGTTGGATTCGTAAATATCAGCAGAAAGTTACGGGGCAGCTGGAACAAAATCGATGACACAAATTGGACATGCCCTATTCAAATTTCTTAAATGATTAGAATAAGTAGAAACATGCAATGATAGAGAACAATCAAATCGGTAGAACGATTTGCAGCGATGACCACATTTAGTGTCCGTGCTGTAAAGTATAGGATTATTAGTAATCGGTGCGCGAATTGTCGTTTAATTAAACCGATCTACTTTTTTCACCTGATTGGTACTGACTGCTACTGAATTACCCATCCGTACACATTAGGTGATACAATGTATTTCTTGCTCTCATTCCTCACGTTGACACATCAAAATATTTGGGATATTTATTTTATTAAAATTTTGTTACCTAGGTGTAGGACCGGAGTACATGCGAAATTACAATTGCTCACGTTTCTGACACTATTTCTTCAGATCCCTACCGCCATATGCACTCGCCCACGTTTGACAATCAAAGTAAATAATCCCAAGGATTGCACAACCGGACAAATTGATGCCGAGTGTCGCGTGCGGGGCCGCTTTTCTGAAGGACAATGGAGTTTCAGTTAGACGTACAATCGCGGTTCCTACGTAAGAACAATTAATTTTGGGTGCCTGATTTTCCAACGTTCCAATGTTTCATTTTTCATACAGGTTACTTCTAATGTGGGTCAGGCATACTCGTCCTCAAATCACTCAACTATGAAAATATGGAATGCAATGATATTATCCGCAGAGGGAAAATACGTTGAGTTGAGATGTATTGCACAATATCACCCCTTTTTGTTAACCTACACTGTATGGATTCCAATTTGCTCTGAGTACGACGACTACGAAAGAGTTGGTCTTCCGGTTTGGAACAACCTGACAATTTATCCACCAAAAATGGACACAGTATACTCGCTTGGGAAGTGTTCATTATCCCCGGTTCGAGTAATCTGTCGTGTGCCGGGTGAGACGGGTCCTTGGATATTTAAGTGGTTACATGGTTGTGATGAACTGGTTAGTTGCTTAAATCAGTCATCTGTACAGCGTGTATAATATGTATTACCCCGCCCCTATACCCCGCTAGCCACGATATACACAGACACACCAAATACATAGTTGGGAAGATCAGCTTTCATGGAATCTGTGAAAATTTTTTGACCGCGGTCAAAAAACAGATTTTAAACAAAAGATTTTGCCGTTCTTCTAACGCTTTTTCGCGGTCTTCCGTCTGAATAGGGGACAATGCATATTAGACCCCCTGTATCTCTCTGGTACTGTGGAAACTTACTCTGCTAAAATTTATAATTATAACTTGACAGGTTAAGGCTCCGAGTTGGGATTATCTCGATAAGGACGATGACACCTCAGAACTTACTGTACAGTTTGCTTCTTCGACTGGACCAGATGATAGAGTCTGCCTGGAGTGCATCGTCCGTTTGGGAAATTTCACGAACAGAGTTTTTAGGTATATTCTTCCATGCCCGCCGCCATCACTACCTGTACATCATTTGTTTGCATATACCCGCAAGATCCCACGCACCTATGAAGTTCTTGAGAAATCAGTCAGTGATAACCACAACATTAGCAACATTAAGGGTAATGCGGTAAACAACAAAAAGAAATTCTGATGGTCAGCGTTCATAGTTTGTCAAAAAATATAACATTCGGGTCCGCAAATATTGATTCAATTTTAAGCATAGGCATTAGACTGCAATTTGCCTACAAGTTGACTCCGCTAATGACAGCAGCCGTTTTGCAAAATCCATTTTACACAGTGTTCTAAATTATTTTACTAAGGGGCTGACGTGTTGTAAATCATTAATAATGTGTTCTTTTCAACTGTAAATGCGTCTCCCGTTACGTGTAATGCCGATTACAATGTTACCCCATTTTCTCTTTAACTTGTTCTAACTAATGCGAAATAAAAGGAGTGATTCGGAGCAAATTACAAATAAGCAGCACACATTATTAAGCGGCTTCCTGCAACCGTTGTCCCTGTTCGTCCGAACACACAATATCTCGTACAATTTTCTTAGGGTCAACTTCAAAAATACATTTTTAGTAGCAAATAGCATTTTAGTATTTGAGCCAAACTGTCAAAAACGACACCAGGCTTAGCTTTAAAATTAATTACGATGCAATTGAGTTTAACAGCAACGAAAAGTCGTATCAATAATTCAAACACGTTATTTTCTTGAAGTAAGGCCAAACGGACTCTTAAAGGGTTTCGTGTAATTAGGTAAATAGAAATACCCTTTTGGTCCTTTTGTGTCTGAATACGAATTCCAACGTCAAATTGGCTTAGTAGATAGATAGTTTTAAGTGAGTATTTATACCAAAACCTTTAAGCTCAAAGAGGTAAACCTTTGGAGACCTTTTTATCATCCGAATAATATATTATCGTGAGATTACTGAAATTGACATTTTGATGAGGTTCATGTGGGCACAACCTACTCTCAAAGAACTGAATGGGGAACAAAGATGATCGATTGAGAGAATCCAGAGATATGTGGAGTTCAGTATGAACGAGCGCATTATTAACACGGAAATGTCGGTTTGTACAAAATACTAACCAAAGTTTCAGAAATATACGATGATTGAGACAATTGGTGAACACGGTCATTTACCCATTTATGTGATCGTATTCCAAACTAAGATACCAGGATAACACAATAAATAAAAATTCAGCACCAGACAAGAATTCGAGGGACGTCTTAAGACGTATTTATATGTCCAACAATAATCCTGATGAGTTGTAATGAATGTTTTTACGAATGTATAAATCATCCAAAACTATAAATCTTACGCGTGAATGCGGCATTTCAAAAACAATCTCTTTGGGCTAGAGTATAGAGAAAACGTCTTAATGTTCTAGCTGTTTCTCCGATTCCAATTTTTTGATTCCAATTCCGATTTTACTAAAAAAATACTATTATTTTTGAATTCCAATACCGATAATTTTTGACAGAATACAATTACCTTTGGATTTCAATTCCGATCCAAGCCGTGTTTTTAAAACAAAGTTTCGTAGTCCAACAATTTTTGCATTTTGTGTTTAATATCAATTCAGAAATTTGAATACTCGAAGCACTAAACGTTTCTAAGATTTTAAGTAATTTCAAGTAA
The DNA here is from genome assembly GCA_034694305.1 of Protaphorura glebata. Taxonomy (NCBI): domain Eukaryota; kingdom Metazoa; phylum Arthropoda; class Collembola; order Poduromorpha; family Onychiuridae; genus Protaphorura; species Protaphorura glebata. The sequence continues at coordinate 4,293 of JAQFYE010003759.1, forward strand.
TTAAAAGTCGTGAGGTCTCGTTTGCCAGAACACTTACTTTACAGTAATTGATTTTCCATATTCCAGAGATTGACATCAGAAATTCTAGTATTCGCCATTATAACCACTAACACAGGTATAGTAAACTGACGATTTTGATGAACTCGGAAAGCTTGCTTGACTCAAAATGGGTACTGTCGGAGCTAATGTTGGTACAAGACCCAGGGGCGAATTTGGTTTTAGTGATAACGGCAAGTAGCTTTGTTCGTCTGAGGTCCCAGTGACCTGGACCTCAGGTATGGACGAGTCATTTCCCCGTGAATTTGTGTGCTCCACTGGAGTGACATGTAGAGTAGTCTCATTTTCTACAGCAGCAGGCGTCTCATAAAATTGATCAGAACTGTCCTCTGGGTCAGAACTTGTTAAGTCTATTTGATGAGATATGGTTTTGTGAGATCCACTGCCAAATAATTTTATTTCATTGTTCACCGGTATTGACACATCAACCCGAGAGTTAGTGCCCCTCATTTCCAGGGGTGTCACGGTGTGTAAAGACCATGTTTTTTTTTAAAAATTAAAAGCCCACATTTTTTTATTTAAATCGTTTTTTCTTTATTTAAATCGGATTTATATTGATCTTTTTGAGGAGCAATATAAACCATGATTTTTTTGGTTTAAATCATGGTTTCTTTGATTTAAATCATGATTTGATTTGAGCGCGCATTTTGGAGCAAAGTCTCTGTTATTCAAAAATACGACAGTTCGAAAGTCCGAGAAAGTCCGAGAAGTCCGAGAGAAGTCGACATCAAAATAAAAGTCAAAGTTACCAGAATTTGAGAATTCAAGAAGATCAATTTTTTATGTTTGTGAAATGGTATTACGCCATTTTTTAAAAAACCAATTGCTTTAAACCTGATTTAAATCAATTATTTAAATCAATTGATTTAAATCGAGGATACGCTGGGAGGTGAACTTGCATTAGTCTCATTTGCGCAATCAGATATTTGAGGACTTGTTTGATTCGAAGATGTTTTTGTGATCGCGTCCCGATGTGGTGTATCAATGACCGCATTTTCAGGCACAGGCTCCGATACTTGATCTGGGCATGTGACCTGGAATAAATCATTCCTAATTCCTATGCTTACTGACGTCGAGTACAGTAACCTCAAGTTCCGAAAGCTGTCAGACTCAAGACTGCCGGGTGTAGTCCGAGAACGGGATGGTGTAGAGAATGGCCAAACTGGTGGTGACAATGCACGAGTTTTCAATATCACACTGAGAATATTCTAGAAATCTGTAAAGAAACAAGAGTATATCATAACTAATCTCGCTTTTATTTGGAATTCATGGATGAAATCGCCGAATTGAATAGCTACCTTTGTTCATAAACTGGATCTTGTGCATCGATTGTCTGATTGTGTCTAAGCTACACAAAGTTATCGAAGAAGAAAGTGCCTAATCTACACTAGTTCTTATCGTTGTAATAACATAATTTTTCTGTACGCCATCTACCACAACCCCAACCGAACATCCCATTTGTAAATAATGTGTGCGCAATAAATTATAAAATTAATGTTTAATTAAAAAATTACACAATTTAACTTTTTTGATCTTTTGCAATTACGAAGTAATATAATTTCCTGAACACATTTCTCAAGGATTACTGAGTGGATGAGTATGGGAGACACAGATACTATAAATTAGAATGTAAATATATAAAACACCAGAAAAAAATATAACTAAAAACCTAATAAGATACGTTCGTCAAAGGTATTCGAATTAAAAAAATTTCCTATTGTATTTCGCAAGACGGCATTTTATTACTACATTATCTCCACCAGAAATCACACTTATTAAACTGTATTGTAATTAATTGCTATTATTACAAAAAAGATGTGCTAGTGTAGTGAAACGATTGCATTATGGTTAAATCAACAAGGTCTCAAACGACATATCTAGGAAGACGTTTGGGTAGTAGTCAAGTTAATAGAAGCAGTAAAACTATTATTCAGTCATTCTACTTTTCTTTTCTAAAGTTTCGATCACACCTTAACACTGTAGTGCGAAAAATTACTTACCTTTTTCATGAAAATTGCGTTGCATCTACGGAGAGTTCCAGTAAACCAGATTGGTCTTCCCGAGGAACAATTTTAATATTTGTCAAAAGCCATAAATGAGTCCCCATTTCTGCATTGGATATTTGATACCAGAGGTCAGGATTTTCACGAATCTATAAAAAATTAACCATTCGATTAGAAAATAAGCCCGATAAATTCAAATTCATAAGACTTGTATACACCGACCTGTCTAATTACTATATCAACATGGGGCATTCCGAATACGTTTAATGTGTCTGGTAATCGTCCGGAATCAGGAAAACTGAGATGATCTGACACAGTACCCATCCGACACTGGGATACAAATTTCTTTTGTAATGGCTGTATAAACAGAGCCCAGAATCTGTTCATAAATTAGTGAAATTAGTAATCAAAATTAATGTTATAAAATTTCGAGTTCCAAGAACTTGGAACAGCAAAACATTCTCTCTGAATCTGGAAAGATTTTGATTAGAGACGTACCATGCATTTCATTGTGAATCTTTGTTGATCCCTCGTCAAATCCACCACCGATAGTACAGGACATTCCAACTCGCTGAAACTCTCACTCGCTGTAATCTGGATCTGGAAATATAATCGTCAAATTGTTTTTCATTTTTCAGTGCGATCTACAAATCCCGATTTCAGTATAGGTTTTAGAATTTTTATTTCAGGAATATATGGGGATGAACCAGGATATCCAAGTTAAATTTCTCGCGATCAGGAAGCTAGAAATAGAAATTCCATTATGCTTCCGGTCTGTACAGAACATGTCAATACTGCTTTCCGCGAGAAAAAGTTTGTTTTTAACGCAGAAAAAAATCTAACCGACAAAGTTCCGAATAACGTATTCCGTCTTGACTGTTGATCGCTTGAGGATGAGATTGAGAATTCTGATTTGGAAGATTCATCGGTGGCACGCGGTCTGGAATTAAATTTTTGTGTTCGCCGACAACATCATTGATATCAGACTCCTCCTCGGACTCCAATAAGTCTCTACGGTGATGGCATCCGTTTATAAATCCCCGCAGCTTGTACACCCGTATTCTGTCCGCGGCTGTATAGTAATAAATTGAAAATAAAACATTAGAAGAGGATTAAGCCAGTCACCATAACATTGAACCTAAACGTAAACGTATGCGAGAATGTAATGCGCTTGGCACTCGTGGCCTGAAAAATATTCGTCGTCACATTTTCGTCCCCATTAAAAGGAACAAAGTTATGATGCGGCCCCGTGCTGATTACCATCTCATTTCCACGCACAGTTACCTCATTTTGAATCTGCGGATAAAAAGAACTTCATTGTTTAACAAACAATAGTTTTCAAGGTTTTGGAAATAAACTTCCAGAGTTTCTTTGAAAACATTCATCTCACATATTCTGATCTCAGACTTACATTACAGCGATGGAATCTGATAATATCCATAACGTCAATCTCTGGGCCGAGTTTAGGCTCATAACCGGATATATGGATTCGTACTAAAATCCCTTTCAGAGTGTCGTCCAAAATACGAATATTGTAATCCGTCGGTCTATCCGGCTGAAAGACGGTGCAGTTAAATAACTAAATTGTTGTTAGGCTTGTTTTCCAGTCCACCTGGCGTATAGAATTCCGCCAACCTCACGGTTCCCAAAAGCTAAACTAATGTTTAGACGCTAATAGTACTATGTAAGTTCCTACCCCAAGCCTTGTACCACACGACCCTTGATACTCCAAGTGCAGTCGCATGTGGAAGGTTTTATTTAAGAATCAATGTGGACAAATGCAAATAGCACCGACGAAACGACTAACTAACTTTCAGAATTTGAGCTACAACCCCATAGACACTTCGTTGACCTTTTGCATATTCTGTAGCCAGTGCTTGTTGAAGTCTATTCTTGTAAGTCTGAAGTGAGTGGTAATCGTAAACATACGGCTACTGTTTGACCTTTGGCCTCAAATATATTCTCCAATTGTGGTCCGTCAAACTTTTTCTCAGAGAAGTCGAATCTGATGGTTCGGTCGGTGACACTACATTGACATCATCCGCACCCGAATCTTGAGTGTCATTTCCACGATGTTCCCATTTTGAACTACGGATTTCTGAGCTATACTTCTCCGTCTTCGTCTTCGTTACCAATTCCGTTTTCTTCGTCTAGTAGAAATCCACCTGGTAGTCGTGGTTGTTTTGTGTTGTTCAGAGGCCGTAGCCCAGTCCGTTTTCTACCCTGTAAACTTTTCGCTTGTTTTCTTTCATTCTTAATATCGCTTGGCTCCAAGTTCACAACTTCAATTTCCTCAACAATTTCAAACAAATCAATCGAATGATGAAGATCTGATGATGCTGTGACTTTGAAAGATGCAGTCGATTTTTTGCACACATTGTTTTGATCTCTTGGTCTTAACCTTCTACACCTTGCAATTTTTGTATTGGGTGGTGTTCTCGGAATAATGTCGACATCGTCACAGCTTTTCTCCTCATTCATCTTGGATTCAGATGAATCAATATACGACGGACTGGTCACAGGTTTAGGTGAAGGTGGACCCAAATTAGGCGGTGGGACTGGACGATTTGTATTTGCCAATTCAGAGACAGCAGAAGTTACGGCGGAAGTGGACAAGTTATTTGGCTCGTGCAAATAAGGTAAAGTTTTCAGAATTGTGAATTTTTCCGCCTTAGAGTAAACTAGTTGAAAGTTTGCTTGTATGTCGAATTGACTCCAGGGAATGTTGAACGGTATATCACAGTTTCTGGGTGCACGGTTTGCCGAATAAATAATAAAATGAAATATGGATATTCTGTAGGTAATTGCGAGTAAAATTAGAATCACAAAATCGGATAAACTTACGTCATTTTCAAGATGTACAATGTCGGCCTTGACGGAAGATTTGTCCAGATAAATAATTTTTTCTTCGTGGTCTATAATACCTCCAAGAATTTTAACAATTTCACCAATCTTGAATGTAAGGGACAAGAGTACACCCAAATTCAAAATAGTTCTGAGCGTCCAGTTCCCACCAGTTATCAAATCTTCAAATTGGGAAAACCGAATTGGATTATTCGTAAAACCTCTCTGACGTGGTACGGAAGGTTCACCGGTGACTTCAATCTGTGAAGAAGTTATAAAAATAAGTATATTTCAATCATTATAGTTTTCTGATTATGACTTTATGGAAAATGTAAATCAAACCTACTGTTTCAAAAGACATGTGACGTGGAAATCGAAAAAACGGTGATAATGTTTTCAGATTCCGCAAGATTGAATTCCCAAATTCGTCCTTACTCATGCGCGGCATTCTTAGACAGGCTGAACTCGGTCGAGTCAATTCAGCAAGACTTGTGTCCCAAATCGTCCATAAATTCTACATAGGACTCGGATCTGACTCACGCTTGCTCGGAGTACTGGGAAGTGTTACTATGAGAGAGCCACTACGGGAAGAATCGATGATTGCTGAAGGTCCTGGTGCCAGAAGAGGTAATTCGTCCATGCGTGATTTGGAACGTGCCGATCTGGACGGAGGCCTTACAGGTGACCAACTCCGATTTCCAGAAATGTCATTCTCGCCGCCAATCTCTTTGACATCCGAACCAGCGGATGATGTCTCCGAAACCAAAATTCGCCGTCGAGCTGATTTGTGTTTCCTCATCACCATCGTTGCTACTTTTACTGATTTCCCAGGATGAGGACCTGTAAAGATGAAAATGGAACTAGGTCATTAAATGATTAAACCGAACTTGTGTAATGTCAGCAGACAAGAACCATATTCCTCAACATCACACGCCAAACAACGTCATACGTACGTACGTACGTTGGGTGTGTGTGTTCCGGCTAGAAGGTCAGTGACTGAGTGAGCATAGCCGGTTATTATTCGGAGACTGTCCAAAGTTACCTGTTGTGTTTAATTCTACGACTTGTCCCGTCTTAGAGTGTCTTGTCTCTGAAGGTTTAAATTATTAGAAGTATTAGAGAAGCAAATAATGCAGAATACAACCTTAACAAATCAATTCGGAATTCTAAGATTTATGATTTCTGATTTGAATGTTTTTTTAAAAACTTTAAAATTCTTACGGTCAAATCGGTTAATGAACTATAATTGCATTTTCTGAATCAAAAATACAAAACTTGAATTAGCTATTAAAATCAAATTAAAAAAAACGGATCTCTGGTTGCCAGTCCAGGATTATGTGTCTGCCGTACTTAAGAATTTCATCAGTTTTTGAATCAATCAACCAATGATTAAAGCAGCGATTTTAAAAAGACTATTGAAGGTTTTAACGGAGTTTATTTTCATAGGATTATATATTTATCACAATTTGATTAAATTTCATTTGTAAAAATTGTGGATGACTAAAAATTTGGTTACCTCTCAGACGGTAACCTGTCAATTTAATTCGTATTGTAACGTCTCCTCTCAGCAGCACTGATCAAATTTGAAATTGCAGGTCTCGCTGTTGATTGTCAAAAATTCTATTCCAAGAGTTGCTATTTTAAAATTCCAAATGTCAATTGTCCTATAGTGTGTGTGCATAGTTGGTAACCGAAACAAAAATTCCTCGAATTCCGTCGTTTGCTTGCTTTATTTTCTGTGAAATTGGAGGACTGCAAAATGGTTGATCACATTTTGTAGTTAAGAAGTTTTTATAATCATTTTAAGATGAAACGAATACGATTTGAAGAAACAGAATTGAAATAAACCAAAATCCCTCCGCAAAATCTTGTTGCCGCTTGCCGCTTGCCTATCTCTACAATCCTTGGCTGTAGTGCAGATGGGGTAATTTATGACATGTAAAATATTGAAATAGGTAATTATTACAATTTTGAAAACATGAATCTCAACTAATTCACTAAATGTATACCCTTCACTCCATTGTGGCATTTTTCGAAGGCGTAGTTGTACAATCATTCTCATACTGCTTCATATAGTGAAGTTTCGATCCCTCGTGCAGACAATGTACGGTGACCGTAGCTATTTTTAATGTGTCGTTTTTCTCCATTCGACTTTGACCCCGCTAAACGTATCTTTCCAGAATGCAAAACTAGTCCATTCTCCACGATACACGGATGATAATTGGATGATAATTTGACAATGCTTTAAATGTAGACAAATCTCAAAAGATAATTTACAAGTTCGTGGACGCAGTCCTGAAAAGATCTTATGAAATTGTCCTGTCCGTCCGTCTGTCCGTCTGTCCGTAACGTTCTCCTCTTAGCTGACAGGAACGTTCATTCATAACGGGTGTTTTACACTAACCAAACACACTCGAATGCATTCAGAATACATTTCGCCTTAGAGCAATTGTATTGCGTTGTTGTTTTCTGTTCTTTGCAGTGAGATAGGCAACACGAAGCTACTTCAATTGTTAAGTTCGTAGCTGCAGCGATCGCGAAGCAGAATTCGAAAATACAACATTACGGTCAGAATACTCTATTTATGTGAGTAACTAAGCTTTACATGTCTTTGGTTCATTTGAAACACGTAAAGGCGAGCAGGCTTAACTCGTCGTTAAAGTTGTTTGGAAGCATACATCTGACTAACGACTGTCTAATACCACAGGCTCTATCCGGTCTCAACTGTTTATTGTATTTCGTTTTACTCCACTGAGATGACAGCTAGCAGAGGTGTTAATGATTCTCTCTCCATAAGACGGAATTACCCAATATTTGAAAAAGGCTACATATTCTCGACAGAGGACTGATTCATAAATTTGAAATTCATATATACTGTATAGTTTTGAGTTCGAGTCATTATACTAAAAATGTGCGTAATAACTATTGCTTTCATTTAAGTCCGACTGTAAAATAAACCTGTACATTGAGTCCGGGTTCAATATTGGCTCTATTCGGTCATCTACGGTCTATATCACTTTTACGTTTTACGATATGAGATAAAACTTGTCAATTTGAACAAATGTGCTGTATTTTGTAAACGTTTGGCTGAATGAAGAGGAGACCTTTGTATTATTGTTGTTGGCTAGAATAAAGCGTCCGATTATCTTAAAAGAAAATCAAAAGAAACGGGTGGCCATATATTCTAATGTGAAAAATAAAGTATTTTTGATAGGTTTAACAAATAAAAAATCGAAAAAAAATTAGCCAAGTCCCTTCAACGAAGGAAACCGGTGGAAATACGACGGCGTACACGGTGATACAAAAGGATAAATCATTTCATTAATATTGCTAATAATATGTAGTATTACCAGTATTACATTTTATAGAGAATTTATTCAGGAATAAAATTTATTGCCATTGAATATTACCAAAAGGCGACTGATTTTTAGGTGGTCATAATGTAAAATTTTGGTTTAAAGTCCTTACAAGCATCACTCTAACGTATCTTTGCATTAGGTAAAGCCAAATTGAGCATTGACAAGAGTTCACAAGATAATTGACAAAACTCCATTATACTAAAAATACAACGGAGAGCGTTAAATATATCGCACAATCACGGAACTGACTGACTTTTTCTGATTTTCAACCAGTAAATTGTCTATCCCGATATAAAAAGTTAACCGGCCTGAATACCTCAAAAATATATAACAAATTTGAATAGACGCATCATGAAATGAAATTATGGTTTCGGCTTTAATATATCCAATTCAAACAGATTTCAAAGCGAACTGGACAACATTCACTTGGAAAAAATGATGATTGTTACATATTTGGTTAACCAAAATTAAAGCTTAATAGGCAAAGCCACGATTCACGATTCCGTAGTGCAAACCGGTGGAGTAACCTCTGTTGTAACCGAGTTCCAGTGGGGCCTCATTGTATCCGCGGGTAATCCCGGAATAAACTGATCCGTAGCAGATTGACACGATATAGTTTGACTTTTAGTTTGACCCCTGAGCTGTAGAGGCCACTGTCTCCAACATATCCGAGGACGAGAAGATCAAAACTCAATAAGAAAGTATTAAATCAATAGGAAATAGTGTCCCAATTTTTTTTGAGCTGTTCGCTTGAATTAATTTCTAAAACATACGTTGCAGGATGCCATGACGAATTTAATATTGGATTTCCTCAAATTTAGTACACTGCTGGTTGGCGGGATGAAAGTTGACTTGTCTATTATGAGTAAGATTCGTCGTATTTATACACTGGAAGGAACGATGGGCTGGTAGTTGGACGGCTGAACCAATTAGGCCGGACTTGAACGGATTAATTTTGTGCCGTCGTTAGTAATATCTTATCATATGGGCTGATTTCGATAAGGACTGATACGTGTGGATATTTGGTTAGCCAACATTGGATAGGTTAATTGACTTTGTGATAAGAAAATTCTATTCTATTCGAACTAAAAACTGCAAGAAATATTGACCCTGGATTTAGATTACGTTGGGGATATTCTTTTATTAGCTGGTATAACTATCCACAGATTTCAGAACATAAACAGCAATGCAATGGTGTCGCATTGGCTTATCAGTGAGTGTCTTTAAATCCGACAATTCACCTACTGGTTAGCTCCTTATATCTGAAACTAATCGATCAGAATTAATGGAAAATACGTACCAGAATAAATACAAATATACAGAGACGGTAAGTAAATTTACATATAACAATAATTGCTACAAGATTCTCTCTACAATTGATACGATGTTGTCTCTCTTGTCCGACATCCGGTCAAGACATAACTATAATAATCTCTTCCAGCAAGCTATGCATAATTAGCGTGCATATTAATGAATGCATTATCTTTAAGCATATCGGGTCAATTCAGCATGCAGAGCATTTAATTTTGGGATTCTGAGTAATGGAAATTGCATCCTCCCATGTAAATTTCAAGAAGCAATTTATTTCAATTATTCTCAAGACTCAAATTTTAAGGTATTTTCTGATTTTCTAACAGATTTTCATTCTCCTCGTCTTTGGATTCATCGCAGTGGCCAGTGCCAACCCCGACCCAGCCGCTAATATTGGAGACGGTGGCCTCTACTGGTTAGGCTATTTGCGGTCAGGCTACAGATCAAACTATATCGCGTCAAACTTAAGGTCAAACAATATCGGGGCAAACTATTACGGATTAGACTATTCCTGGATCAACCAAGGATACAATTATGCTCCCGTTGGATTCGGCTACATAGAGGTTATTACGGCAGCCCCTCTTCCTCTGGTTTATACAAAGGAATCGGGATGAGCCGTGGTCAATTCTACTAAACTTTGTTTTCTGATTACCTGGTAAGTAGAGCTCGCAACGGTCCGGTCCGGTCCTAGGCAGGAACCGGA
>JAQFYE010003760.1:0-14566 GCA_034694305.1 Protaphorura glebata
TCCAATTCGAATAATTTCTTCTAATGAACTTGTACCGACGTGGCAACCACAGAATGTGGGAAAAAGGGCTAGTTTTAGGATCACTTTTTCGCGAATGTCTCAAGCGGTGACCCTTTGGTGGATTCTGCTCAAATTTACAGCAAGATCCTCAAATCGCACTGCGAAACAGTGGGATTTTTTTCATATTTATAAAACGACTATAACTGCCTCATCCACAGGACTTATCGGACAACCCTCGTATCCTATGGAATTTCCCTCCAAAGCCAATCTCAAGACCCAATTTTTTTTCAAAAACCGAAAAGAAAATTTCTTGAGATAACCATTTTCTTGTGTGGAATAATAAATTCGAAGATGTAAAACATCATAACTTTGCATATTTGATTCTATTCTCGCCCTGCAATCAATATTATTTTATTATTATAACATGGAGTATTGGCTTTTGGGCGAAAATACATTCGAATATGGAAAGTAACGAGGTTTTTTACCTTTCGATTTATTATTCCACAAATTTCAACGGTTCTCTGAAAAATAAATGTTTTTTCGATTTCTGCAAAAAATTTGGATCTTGAGATCAGTATTGGAGGAAAGTTCCCCAACCCACGCTAAACTCTTGAGAACATAGACCTCTCTGAACTTTTCATAAAAATTTCTAAATGTTTTTTAAAAATTTCCCTCGTGAGTGTAGCACAATATGCCTTATCGCGAATATTGACCTTCACTAATGCAACTAATATTTCAGGCATGCCCGAAAATTGAGAATGACACTTCGGGTAAGCGGTTGTCGTAAACGTTACTAGAAATCAACAAGTTCATTGGCATGACCGCAACCCAATCAAAGAAGTGTTATGATTATCACTTTCATCCGTATTGGAAATACCAGTAAATTATAATATTCAATAAAACAGTGTAATTTGGCTATATAGTTTGACGATTCTCTAATGGGTAGAAACATTCGCATATAATCTAATTTTTCAAAAATTAATCAAAAAATTTGGCGAAAAAATTATTCGGGGATTGGAACGAGGTTTCCGATTACACATGTCGAAATTCTCTCATATCAACCCAGCAAAATCCATTGTTTAAGCTAATTGGTCATGTTGCCGTTAGTTAGGGACAGGCCATGTCAAGGTGAGATACATATCCTTTTTTAAATCGCACGGGCTATCCAGAAAACCAAAGCCCATACAAATCCGACAACGGATTACCCGGCAGTACCCATTCAAAGTGGGGCAGTTACTTACGGCCCACCGTGTATATGACAATTGAATAGGAGAGATGAATGTTAAACTTTATTCACTTCCGCAGCGTTCACGAAGGGTTGCATTTAAAGAGCCCCCAGATACTGATTTCTGCACCTAATTAATATTGAATATGCCCCTCCCTATATTTGCTCCTTGCGGTACTAAAGTAGTCCCAAACAAGAATTTAATTTGCACCCTATTAAATGCTTTTGCCCCCAAATATACTCATTTTCTTTTTTACGTGTTCATTCCAGATCCTGCTAGAATTTTTCCTTTACATATCCGAAAATAACGAAAAACATATTATTGTATTAATATTTCAAATCATAATGAAATTAACTGGGCTGGCATGCGGGTAGACGTCTCGGTTCGCCATGCAGCAACAATGGTATGAAGTCCACCAATAATGTCATCAAGACGCATTATACTTGAAGGAGCATAAGCGTTTTAAAAAGGATGCACATGAATAAATGGGAAGAAGCGAACTGCACTTTTCCGTCGATTATTAAAACATATACATGAAAAAATGTGATTGGAATTGCAATTATTGTACTATTTATAATTTTTTTGTAATTTTTTGTAATTTGTACTATGTCAGACCAGAAGCTGAAGTCTCTCCCGCTCGGTCATACGCGCAAAAGAGGAAGACCGGCTCGAGCCATTAAGGCTCTTCTAACACAATAAGTGATATAATATATGAATATAAAAATATGTGTTTGTCGTTATTAGCCCGTGGACGCAGTCATGTAAAGGGCTTATAAAATTGTCCCGGCTGTCTGTCCGTCTGTCTGGTGCAACGCTTCTCACCTCACCTCCTGACTGATCTCAACTGCATGAGAGCACCTAGTCTCAAAAATGCTAACATACGTATCTTCTTACCTTGCGTGATCACTATTTACACGACAGCTTAAACCAGTATGTCACAGATACACTTAATAAAGAGCGTCATAAAGTATTTTTTTGCTCTAACCTTATTGGTATCATCAAGAATTCAAAAGGACTCCTGATTAAGAAGTAATATTGAACTATCTCATTGCAATATAGCCTAAGCACTTCTGGAATCTTACACGCTTCCACAATGATTAATTTGTTAATAATAAAATAGTTGAAAACTAAAAGGAAGCCGTGCAATATTGGTTAAGAGAAACCGATCAGTCCGGTAGCGAAACGGGTACAGCCAGAAGCGCAATTCAATAAAGCGTTTGATATTCTATAACCGGATATCAAATGTTGGTTATCAACGATGTCCGCAAAAGCCAAGGACCCTAAGATTACATATGCCAAATCTTAAGACAGACCGTCAACTAATGAAACTAGTGCAGTTGGAAGCGCAGTTGGAAGCGCAGTTGAACAAAACTTTTGATATTCAATTCTGCTCGACGTAGAACCGGATATCGAAGATTGGTTATCAAGGATGTCCTGAGCCAAAGACCCTAAGATTACATACGCCAAATCTTAAGACAATCCGTCAACTAATGAAACTAGTACAGTTGGAAGCGTAATTGAACATAACGTTTGAGATTCAACTCAATCACGTGGAGAACCGGATGTCTGTATGCAATTAATATAGTGTCGTTGGAAATATTATTTAGTTTTATAAATTGGTTTAGTTCATCCTGGTTATTTTAAACGCTTCGTAACACTTCAGCTACAGACATACTGTTTCCGATTGCATATACTCGCGTATCATTTGTCCTAATAGTCAAATAGAAATTTGTTTTATTGCTTCCATGTTCTTCTATTGCTGGCCACAGCATCAGTTAACGCTTCGTCAAAAGTTTACTCGAAAGCTTTTGTTTACTGTTTCCATCGCAGCCCGCATAGAATCTTTTACTCGACGCCTTGATATTGAGTATCAGTTTTGCTATGACGATTTGTGCTCGATTTTTTTCCGAAAACGTTTGCGAGCCTATTATGTTGCTCTCCTCGACCTTGATTTGAAACGCTTCCCGTATGCTTCCTTGTTTTAATGTTTGGCATATATATACCAGCGCTCTCCCTATTATGAACGCATAGACTACGATGCACTGTTTTAGAAATCATGAAGCATACGCTTTAGCATATACCAATTTATAACGCTGACTGAAATCCCCGTGCAGCGCTTGCTCCAACCGACACCGGGCGGAATCCCCTTTGCTGTAAGAATTCGTGAAAAGCGGGACGGACAGACAGACAGACAGACAGACTGGGCATCCGCAATAAGTCATTTACTCCGTATATTACGTCGCACGACTTAATAATTCCATAAAATTACAGAAAAATATCCTCGTAGATAGTGTAGGTCAATTGAGTCGGAGAGAAAAATGTTAAACATTATCCACAACAGTGTTCACGAAATCAGAAGAAGCGTTCGTATTATAGACTATTAAATTGAATTAACACGCTACAACGAATTGGAAACATGACTTACCTGTACAGCAATTCATTCAAATTATGAGTATTGCTCACACTACCGGGAGGTAGGGGCTGCTTTAGGATTTGTCATGGTCACCTGCTTGTTACACTGAAAATCCTGTTTTAATTTACTCATTACTTAGTGTTTTAACCTTCTTGAATAATGAAGTAGTAATGGTCCCCAAGATCGACCTCAAGTGTGACCTCAAAAATAGTTCCCCAATGCCCTACTTGGAGTTGAATATATTACCCAAAAATCAAAAACTGTTCATCTGGTACGACAGTCTGTGTACTTGAGTGCAGGATCTGAGGAATGTACAAGTACCATCAAATTTTGCGCCAACCATCCTCCAATCAGTTCGATCTTCGGAAATTTGAAAATCACCCTAGCGGAATTTGTGAATTCTCGAAAAGTCGGGTACAATTGGGAAGTGAGAAGCCTGTTTTGACACCCGCAATTCAAAATATCTCCGCAAGGGAGAGGGTATGACCGATTGAGCTCATAATTTGCAATAGTCGTCTAATACGGTTGGCTGTATCATGGAATTTCTTCAATATTTCGGGTATAGTGGAAGTTACCAGGTTATAAAATAGAATAATTCACCCTCGTATATCACCAAGAATATTTCTCAACAATTTCCTACATTTATTCATGAATCAACTGACAGACAATAAATATTGACACAATAATAAGACGGAATTAATCAATTCGGAACAAACTTGGTCTTCACGATAGCACAACAACTGTGATAGTAAAGATCAAGGACAATAATTTATCAATTCAATAAGAATAACCATTTCCGGTTTTTCATTAGTAAAGTGAAATGCCCGTGTGTAGGACTACGTTTCAATTACATTGAAATACTGATATGTTTGGGCTAACTATAAAGAGAAAATTTGACTTGAATTAAGGACATGCCAGCAATTAAGCCCCGCCAACGACGATCATATATTCTGTTACCATACGATCAATAATACAAAATTACTATCACTGAGAATCACTTGGTACGAACCTTCAACGTATCGACATGCTATTGTGAGTTTGAATGTGACATATAGTCCATTCCTCGTCTTTTAAAGTTGAAGGCCAAGTATTCTTCTCCGAAGTTTAGAACGGCACAGAATTTTATGCAATAACCTATCAGAACACAGCAACAATACTTCGTATGCATCAATCAGCATCGATTCTGTAACGTCCTATCCATTGATAATTTGATAGCATTCAGAGCCGTATTAGATTTGAGTCCTGCCTTTGTTCATGCTTATGCATCATAAAACTTTGTTAAAGCCAGTAGATTATAATTAGTTCCTTTTGACGTCATGAGTCTTGTTCTTTTGGTTAAATGACATGTAATCAGAAATGAATTACTATGAGTGAATTGCGTGAATTAAAATAAAGTTGAGATAATAATTTCTGTATAAGCTCGGTATATTTAAAATGGGACTCTTGACATGAATCTGTATTATAACATTTTATGAATTAGTTTTCTTCTAACCGTCATGATTACGACATGGAGTAAAACTTGCTCAGGAAAACATGCTACGTGTTGGATGTCTATTCTCTTGACACATTTGAGTTTCCTGATTTAGGTTTGTGTTATAAGAAAAGTCTAATTAAGCCATCATTATATATCATCATCATCATTATAGAATATCATTTGTTCATTTTGACGTACGGATTCTTTTTGTTGAATTACATGCTAGTTTATGTCTGGAATAAATGAGTTTGAGTGATTGTGTATATCATATTGTTATATGACGTCCCATAATACCGATCAACACGCAATTATTCTCATGACAAGAATCTACGTTCCACTCTTTCTTCAATTAGACATCTTCTAACCGTCATGATGCCAAGTCCTCGCACTCTTCTGCTTGTTCTTTTGATTGTGTCCTGTACCTCGGTAATGTCGCCCATGTCTTTACACATTATAACTTTTTAAATTACTAATTAATTTTCCTTAATTTTAACCAACTAATAAATTAAATTTATTAAATATTAATTAGAATTTTGAATGCAGGGAGCAGAGCATTCATGTGTAGGAGATGTATCTTTATGTAACGTTACATTGCTTTAAAGTGGCATCTATGTCGGCACAAACTACTGGATTGATTGCCTGAGTGTTGAAAGCACGGGAGATGAAAGTTACATGAATGCCGTTGTAAGGAAAGATATATAATTACTTATTTCGAACACGAGGATTGAATACAAAAATATATTATTTCAGTGGAGAGTATACACTTGTGTCTTAGCGAAGCTCAAAGGTGCTCTCAAATCGTTACTGCCTTATACCCAGACAAAATAAAAAAAATCCGTGAATGATTTGGTGGACAAATTGGTTTCAAACAATGGGAAGGAGTATCCATGGTTGACGTCAAAAATCAAATTGACTGAATATTCCGATGTGGATAAAATCAGAGCTCAATACTATGACATTGAAAGAATGGTTCGTCTATTCAAATTCTTGTTATTACAGATTTGCTACTCACTGATTCTTTTCTTAAAAAATTTTACGCTTAACAGTTTTGCAAAAATGGAACTGACATTTTACCAGAGAATGTAATAAGTGCGAAGGTAAGACTTCGGTAAATAAGCTTGAAATGGTAAAATAACATATTCTATCGAAAATATCGGATTGTTGAGTTTGATTAATTCCAAAATGAGATAATTTACTACAAAATATTTTTCAGTCGTGGGACACATGTTACTCTATGGATGAGATGCGTCACCATCCAGTTGTTGCGGCAACAATACTATTCCATTCGACTTGTACAGGGACTCACCATATGTATACACCAAGTCCACCACCATCTGCAATTCGACATTCCACAGTGGTCAGCTGAACGGTTTCTACTACAAGGGAACAATTCATCCGGAAATATTATACTATGTAATTCCTTCTATTAATAGAATGCATTATTTTCAAAATACGATAGATGTACAGAGTCACGCATAACCTTTGTCCCCCCCCTGGCCAGGACAATTTGGGAGAGCCGGACAAAAAGTGAGATATGCATTTTGTAGAGAATCTTATGAAGGATCTAGGGAGCTATGCCGCTTGAAAATCTGACGCGCGTAGCGGCGCTGACGAGCGCTTAAGTAAAAATCTGTATGAAAAACTGGATTTTTCAACGGTATTTTGACGAAAACGCGCCCAAAATATTTTTTTTTCTCGAAAAATCTGTCGATGCCACTTTGTTGACAACAATTTTATGCAATTTTTAAAATTTTGGTGGACCGTATTGGAAAAGGTCAATTTTTCCTGGCAAGGCATGTGGAGGAGAGAGTCTCATTCTTTTCACCAAAATGCAAAGGCAGCGAAGAACCGACTTTCTCCAAACCGGTCCAACAATATTTTTAGTAGTGTCATTTCACGTGTTATCTTGTTGAGAAATCATTCGTGACGTTGGAAGAGATGAAGAAAATAGCGATGAATGAACGTACGATGCGAATAATAGTAAATGCAACTAATCCTTACATCCCAATCCACTTGAAAGAAACTGTGGCGGTTGATTTGGCGAAAAGGTACAATGAGTCGAGGACAGTACAACGTAAGTCACATACTCTTCCTAACGAGGGAAGTGCTTAGGGTGTGACTCAATGACCCAAACTTTTGGCTCGAGCAGATCTCAAAACTCCACTTTTAAAAAATATTCAAATTCTTTAAAAAAAATCCGAAGGAATGAGATTTTTTTGACCTCAAGAATTTAGCATGGGATATCCCGTGGAACTTTCGCCAAAATTAATATTAAGACCCAATTTTTTTCAAAAATCTAAAATTTGTCCCTCCCAATTTTTTTTAAATCGAGTTTTGAGAGTTGCTCAAGCTGATGTCGTTTTTTGATTGGGGCAAGGCTCGTTCAGAAATGAAAGTTTGGGTCAAATCGTTGAATTACACCGTAAGTACTTCTCTCGTAAGTAAACCCGTAAGGTATCTATGAATTTAATTGGTTCTTTGAGACTGAATCAACTATAATGAAAGTATTACTGCAGGCTTGAATTCGGTTGTCCAAAATCATCATCTCACTAACTTGACGGAGAAGGATTTCCTACATTCCTGCGTAGCCATAGACGAATCAAAATGGGACTTGAGAGACAAACTCCACGCTCTCGTAAGCTGATTGAAATTACAATTTGCAAAAAATTAGTGCAAAAACCATTGCACTAATTATTGATTCGCCGAGAAATTCCTCAAGAGTGAAGTACGCAACGTGCAACACTCCGATTTTGTCCGAATCGGTTTTGTTCGAAAAAGTTACCCCAAAAACTAATTTGAGTAAAGTGTCCCCACCCTCAACTCAAAATTCGATTTTAAAAATGTATTTGCAATTCTTAAGCAAATGCAAAGATGGGGGTCTCTGTTCTGAAGATTTTAGCATGGGATATCCAATGGAATTTTCCCCAAAAACCGATCTCAAGACCAATTTTTTTTTTAAAATAGCAAAAAAAAAATCTTCATATTTAGAACCTTTGAAATGTGTGACATAATAAATTCCAATATGGGAAACCTCATAACCTTGCATATTTGAGTATAAAAATCAATGTCAATTTATTATTATGACTTGAAGCATTGGTTTCTGGGCTAAAATATATACATTCAAATGTGGAAAGGTACGAAGTTTTTCATCTTCATCAATAATTTCGATTTATTTAAAAAAAATTGGGTCTTGAGATCAGCTCTTTACACTTTTCAGAAATATTTTCTAAATTCGAATTTTGAGTGCTGGCTGAGGACATTATGAATAACCCTTACCGCGAATGTTGAACTTGACTAATGTAAACTAATATTTCAGGTATGCCCAAAAAATGAGAAAGACACATGGTAATCCAGTCGTCGTAAACGTGATTTACTACGAAAACACGTTCGAACCGCAAGTCAATCAAAAAAGTGGTACGATTATCACTTTCATACTTATCAGGATTATCGGAAAATTATAATATTCAATAAAAATGTGATACAATTCAGCTTGCAAGGGGATTTTATTGAAGAATGGATTCATTATATTCGCTTGTAATTCAATAATTGGTGTGAATACCAGAATTTCTATAGTATTTAGTTATTATTTATTCACCATAATTTGCAATAATTCATGTAAATTACTAACAAAATATCTTTATACATTGTATAGTTCTATTGAATCAATGTTAACGTACATTCGTGCCCCCACTGTTCACGAAATCCGTAAACGGTTTTGTGTTATATCCTAAATTAAATTCGTATTGTGAGAAGTGATTCTCTCCAAATTAGCCAAAACCAATTTTTCTGAAAGACCTTTGCCCGAACCCTCAAGAATGTCATTAGCTTACTCAACACTCAAAATTAGATTTTTAAAAAAACATTGACATTTTTGAAAGCGAGTGCAAAGAGATGGAGTCTATGTTCTCAAGATTTTAGCTAGGTATATCCATGAAAATTTTACCCAAAACTGATTTTCAGACTTAATTTTTATCAAAAATCGATTTTTTTCGGAAATGCGTTGAAATATTAGAAATGATAAATTATACCTCATAACCTTGCATATTTGAATACATTATTGCCCAGAGCAATGTAATTTAATATTACAACACTCAATATTGATTTCTGAGCGAAAATGGATTCAACTATGCAAAGTTAAGAGGTTTTTCATCTTCTAATTTATTATTCCAAATATTTCAACCATTTTCTGAAAAAGGATACTGCACTAATGGTACCACAGATAACCCCCTGTCAGAATTCGCTGCGTTTTGGATACGTTATAGGCCTTGACCTGCTGAACAACTTTTGTGAATGTCCCACCAACAAAAGTCGCACCGTTTGGGCGCTAGAAATACACGGGCGCATGTGCTTTGCCTAATCCGCCCTGGGCGTAGAACATTCCCCCCCCCCCGTGTATTTCTAGCGCCCAAACATTGCGACTTTTGGGGGTGGGACATTCACAAAAGTTGTTCAGCAGTTCAAGGCCTATAACGTATCCAAAACGCAGCCGATTCTGACAGGGGGTTATTTGTAGTGTTCTTAGTAGAGTATCTTTTTTGATTTTTGAAGAAAAAAATGTGTCTTGATGTCAATTTTGGGCGACAGCTCCATGGGATATTCCATCCTAAAATCTTGAGAACCAAGACTCCCACGGTTGCACTACTTTTTCAAAAATTTCTATACATCTTTTAAAGTTGGGTTTTGAGTGTTGCCTGATCCTCAAATAATTGTTTCGTTAAAAATGTGGTTCTTGTCTGCATGGTTTTTTTAAATTAGACGACGCCATCATTTTGTACTATGTTTTTGTTTGCATTGTAATCATCCGAGTACAGTATACGATGCTTGCGGTTCCAGTCTTGTCTGTACGGAATTCAGGCATTTTACAACAACAAATAAATATTTCTGTAATGAAATTTCTACTTCAAACAGTTCGAAACGGTTTCTGGATAATTATGCGGAGCTCTCTGATGAATGAATTCGCTAGAATTGTCATTCTTTTCCCCATAAAATATTACCAAAAGACATGTTTGTCCAATAATTTCATCATAACGAAATCGTCCATCCTAACTTCTGTCGTCTGACGAAATCATTCTCCATAAAGATTTGCGTTAACAAGTCTGTAATGTATTGATTAGTCATGTGGAACTTAAGGAAGAGTAAGGAAGATGTTTTTGCTGCGTAGATGTTAATTCTTTTAATTCAGAATATCACACTAATAAAGAATCAATCAATCAATCAATCAATCAAACAATGCATTACAGCCACACTTGAAAAGGATTTCCTCAATGTACGCATTACCAACGCGTACAATGTTATTCTACTGACGAGGAAAATACTTTTAGGTTGTTCGTCTCCGATCTCGCCCAAACTTTTTTTTCGAATGATCTTGCCGCAAACTCTCTAAAACGTCATTAGCTCGAGCACCTCTCAAAACTCAAAAAAAATAAAAAAAAGTACAAAGAGTTTCCAATATTTTAGCAGGGAATATCTGACGCAACTGTCCCCAAAAACTGATCTCAAGACCCGACTTTTTTTCAAAAATCTAAAAGAATTTTATTTCAGGAAACCGTTGAAATGTATAGAAATAGAATAATTTATACTACTATCAAATTTTCGTGGAGAAAATGTTGTCATGCTAAAACAAATGACTTTAGCACATTGATTTTCTCAAATGAACACCATTTATTGGGCACCAACCAAATACTCACAATGATAACAATACTCACCCAATTTATGTTGTTTTAACTAGCGTGTGACGAATAATGTATTAATACAAATTAACACGTTCAAACGCATGACCGCAACTCAATCAAAAAACTGGTATGATTATCATTTCCATACTTATCGGGGATATCGGAAAATCATAATATTCAATAAAAAAACTGATGCGATTTAGCTTGCGAGGCGATTTTATTAACGACTGGATTCATTATACTTGCATGTAATTTAATAATTAGTTTGAATACCGCAACTTCTATATTTTAGTTTTGTGATGCTGAAGTTTGAACATAACATTGACGTTCTTTTTAATTTAGGACGATTCAAATTACCAAAAATTAAATCATTTTTTGTTCACCATAATTTGCTCCAATTCGTAAAAAAAAGTTCTTGCACACATAGTACGGTTCTATCTCTATCAAATCGCTGATATGTTTGAAATAATAAAATAAATCTCATTACTGTGTACTGTACATTTGAATGGATTTTGCCCAGAAAATAATATCATTACATATTACAACACGAATTATTGATTTCTGAGCGAAAGGAATTCCCATATGCAAAGTTATAGGTTTTTCATCTTCTAATTTATTATTCCATATATGTCTGCCATTTTCTTAAAAGAGACAAATTTTCGACTTTCTCAAGAAAAAATGGGTCTTGACATCAATTTTGGGCGAAGTTCCGTCCCTCTTTGCCCTTTTCTTTCAAAAGTTTCAATATTTAAAAAAAAAAATCTAGTTCTGAGAGTTGCGTGAGCTAATGACATTTTTGATGGTTCAGAGAGAATCACCTCAAATTGTTTGCTCGTCAGAACTATGGCTCATGTCTGCAGCGATTATTTTAAATTAGACGAAGCCAATTGTAATCATCCAAGTACAGTACAATGCTTGCGGTTCCAGTCTAGTCTGAACGAGCTTGATCCATTTAACAGCAACAAATCGATATTTCTGTCATGGAACCTGTACTTCAAACAGTGTATGGATCAATTTCTGGATAATTATGTGGAGCTCTCTGATGAATTACATAAATTCATTCAAGTATGAGTACAAGTGTACAATGTGCAAGAATTCATAAAAATATTACCAAGAAACTTGTTTGCCTAAAATTTCATCATAACAAATCGTTCGTTCTAACTACAATTGTTTAAGGAAATGATTCTCCATAGGCATTAGCGTTAACAAGTTTGTAATAAATTAATTAGCCATGTGGAAGTCCAGGAATAGAAGTAAGATGTTTTTGAAGCGCACATGTTAATGCATTACGACCGCACTTGAACCGAATTCCCTGAATGTATGCATTACTAACGCGTACCAATGTCAAACCAAAGGGAAATACTTAAGGTGTTCGTCTCCGATCTCGCCCATTTCTTTCTGAAAGCCCTTTGCACCGAACCCACAAAAATGTCATTAGCTCAAGCACTTCTCAAAACTCGACTTTTAAAAGAAATTGAATTTTTTGAAAAAAAAGCACAAATAGTCTTTGTTCTCAATATGTTAGCATGGAATATCCCATGCAACTTTCACCCAAATCTGACCACAAGACGTAATTTTAAAAAATGGACAAAAAAGTTAGAGGCAAGCTTAGTCCATAGTAATCGCCGTAACACATGGCCAATCGGACGAATATTAGTAAGAAGCGCCACGAAGTTCATATGGCAGGTCAATAAAATTCGGATTCTTTAGGATCCTGGACGTGTCATCGGTTTGTCTGCCGAAATATAACCTGAACCGAAGTAATTCTTTTAGCCGAAACCCTCATGACCAGACTTGAATTAGTGTGTCGCAAACATTGAAATTTTCCCAACCACAGCAGGGCGGTCTCTACAATCTTGGGTCTGAGCATTGCTTTAGTTTTCATATCCCCACCGAGATACAAAATTCAAGTAGGTCAGTTGATTAGCGATTAGTTACTTGTGTGAATTATTACTTGAAAAAATGTAGCCAAAATGTACCCCAGGGAGACCGACGAAGATTTTACCCGCCATAGTGATGAGTTCTCACAATTTTCTATGAATAACAGCGTGCGCGACCGAATCAAAAACTGAAAGCGGAATTACCCTTACCTTAGGGTAAGACTTCCGAAAGCCCGTGAAAAAAAACCGGACGTAGTTATTTGGTTTGGTTTGTAGAAACAGAAGTTTAAAATCAAGAGTGAGGAGTTTGATAGCGTTTGGAAACTCCCTATCAAGGAATGCAAGACGGTTCCCCCCGAAAGTGGTACAAATGTTTAGAATTGATGAAAATACGCCACGTTCGAGAGAAGTACGGAAAATATGTTGAGCGAAGAATAAAATTTTATTGTGTCAAATTGAAGCTTTGATTGAATAAATAAATTGTCCTTTATAAATCGTACTAATGCTGTGCGCATTCGTTTCGTTGTTGTTTAAGTCTCATTAATTTAATGGGATACCTGACATCCACAGTCATCCAATGAGTTTCGTCTAATAGTTCGTGTGTGACGAGCACTGTCAGTAAGTGGTCAGGTATTTCTTTCGATCTTTGAGTTGGATTTCCTGGGCACGAGATGAAAATTGCGTATATCGGATTACAACACTCATTTTTATTTCACTTTCAAAAAAAGTCGATAAAAAATTGGCAAGTCTTTTGTACATAAAGTCATAATGACCATTTGCCATGTTTTTATCGACTTTTTTTTTAATAAAGAATGAGAAATGGAAATGACAATACCCTGCATTATGAAACACTGAGGTAAGGACAATCCGATCGTCAGTCGATTTTGTTGATTTCAACAACGGCCGTTGTGTCGAAGCCGAAATTTGACCGATTTGACCCCCCGCTGACCTAGTGTTAGAAAAAGTGGTCAACCACTTCAGCGATTATAGTGAGCCACGGAGTAAGATTCTCATCTCAATCGATGAGATGAGTGATTTTGAATCCTGTTCGGTGGCTTAGTTTTAAGGCTAAACCCGTCCAGTTTGGATAAACCGTTCAGCCGTGGCATCAGATCAAATAGCGCTAAATCATTAAGACACACCCTGTACAATTCGAATGAATTAATTACTAATTACTATTGGAGCGAAGTAGTCAAGCGCCTGCGAGTTTTGAATATAATTAAATTGTTATTCATTGTACCAGTCATCACTATTTTACTCCAACGCACATAGGGCATGTTTAAATCTACTGATTCTCCTTCCTGTCGTCCAATCCAAGTACAACTATATTACCAAAATCTTTCCGCACCACAAATTCAATGACAAACTCATTTCAAAAATTCGTAGCGCCCCTACACGGGTTTGATATTTTAAATTCTCTATGTCCTTGTTCAGCATCGCCCGAACCATTGACCAAACAACTTTTGTTTGAGTGTTGAGTGGTGAGGTACCACTCAACACTCTCCAGTGTTCCACTTCGTCAGCGCGAATTCTATATTATGCAAATGTTGATAACTGATAATATCATGAAAACATTGATTGGGTACAGAATAATTGAAACAGTAAAAACGAGTAATAATAATGGAATTACGTAAATAGTTAATTGAATTTTTTTAATTATGTTCGACTCGTCTCTCTCTCTCTCTTCAACTAACAATGGAACGTTATGAACTGTAACACTCGGAAAAATCTGAAACTTGGTGGAGTAGTCAATTAAAATATGCAGATTCCGAATATCACAATGAACCGGGCCGCCATGGCGGTTTGGACACGCCCAAAACCCCATGCCCTCTAACGCACTGAAAAACAAGAGAGGGAGCCACCATGCCGGTTTCTCTATACATTAAGTGGTAGCTCCCTCT
>JAQFYE010003761.1:0-14563 GCA_034694305.1 Protaphorura glebata
CTCAGGGCGCAGTTCTCGCCGGTCGTTAAGTCCGATGAAATCAACAAAACTGCCTCATAGAGCCGTCCCATGCCCTCAACAGAGACTGGCCCACCCGGTTAGGCCGAGAGGCCAAACAACAAACAACGTGGAGTTGCCCTGATCAACTCGATAGCTTACACAATATAATCGTAAATAAAATAAAAAAACTCTGGAACAACTATTATTCATTTCGTACGAATTTTAAATTAATGGAAGATAATCTGTAGCGTTGAAGTCGACGAAGAGATATTTTCTTCAAGTGAAGTTCTTTAAAATCATATTAAAAATTAAGTTAAGGTGTAGTGTACGAGCTTCCATTTCTCAAATTTTCAAAATGGCATAGGGGTGCGAGAAGTCTGGATTAGGGTGTTTCAACATATTTTGTAAAGGGTTTGTTACACTACGTATTACATTTTTGTCATGCAAAAAAATGTTTGAAAGACATTGTCAAACGTTCACATTCGACGTGCTACATTGATAGGTATTACCGTTCGAAGTATCTAATCTCGTGGCTATGAACTAAACGCTGGTGATAATTTCGGGAGAAAGTGGTTGTTAATTAGAGGATAAAATTAGATTAGGATGACGAGTAGCTCGGACTTGTGATAAAATTCATCGGCGACCAACAATACAACAAGGTTGGTTCACAAGATTGAAGGCAAATCTCCAACAGATTAATATAATTTTAAAAAAATTCTAATCACCATTTAAATTATGGCCTATCTAGAATTTTAGAAACTGTTTACCCTGTCAATCTCATACTCAAGCTAAGTCCTCAGTTAATCTTGGATTTCTCAGGTTCATAGCCGTCAAATCGCTTGCATCCCTAAAATTAGCAAAAATATTTTCTCAATCTGCCATGCGCTAAAGAAAATTTTCCGTGACCATCTGACAATTTGGAATTAACACTTTCGATTCAAATTCAAGAAATCCAGAATCTGTTCAACTCAATTCTATAAATGTGAAATTCTCAGACATACTCTGTAGCGTTGTAGTGAATAATTATGCCAAGCTAATGTTCACAAAATAAACCGTAAAGGAGCTGTGGAGCAAAGGAGCTGTCCGTTCCTCATTTTTTTTGAATTGTAAGAACATCTATTAGTATTTCAGTGCACAGAAAAGATAACGATTTAGTTATGAATTAAACTAACCAAAATGTTCTCAAAATATTTTTGGTTGTAAACCGTGATTTTTGTACTCAACAGTTATTTCCGTTCTACTTACGCAGCGTAAATGTAGTACACCCGTAGAATATCACACGAGAAAACATTAAATGTAGCTTAAAATTAGACGAAGTTAGGAATTGCAGTTAGTTTAGTTGTGTATAAAAATATTGTCGGATGTATGTCGTATGCGCGTACGTAAATGAATGTTTGTGTAATGTGTGTGTTGTGTTTTCTGTAAGGTCAAGGGATTGTGTATGACCGAGGACTGGACAGTCTACCTTGAGAGCTTGAGACTGGACATTGTTGCGTTGGAGTTTGTAGAAGTTAGAGCTTGAGTGTGAGTTGCGAGTTAGTCAGTTAGGAAATTTTTTGTGTGAAGCATTTTTCCTTTGAACGAATTATTTATTTTCTAACAAATAATTATCAGATTAATTTAGGCTTTGTTTGATTAGTAGGGAAATAAATCCCTAATGTTTAATTGCTCGTACTAAAGCTAAATTGTGTACGTGTGTGTTTATTTGGCATATGAGTTGTACTTTATTTCGCTTGGTGAATCGGAGCTTTGCGTGATCGTGGAGTTGGAGTGTATGAGGACTTGAAAGTGTTGGAACGATTAAGTGTGTGAGACAATACTGATCTGAAGGTTCAGATCGACACATTGTCTCAGAATATGTTAATAATTCCGACAAGAAAACACAGCAACAAGGGTATGACTGGATTATTGGAGTGTTTCAAAATATATCTCCTGCATGAGCGTGAGCCAAAGTTTCATCCAGCGATAATTCAGAGGAAGATTTTTACAACTCTGTCTTCCATCGAGGGTTGCCTTACTAGACAACACACTGTTCCGAACGGGTGTTCTAATGTTGATTGTACATAGTATGTGCCAAGGTCTCTTTAATTGGCAAATCTCACCTAATTTGTGTAGTTGGCACACTTATTTAAGTCCGTTTCTTGACACACTTACTGAATATAAAGGTATTTGCTGGAATTGAAAACCAAAAATGTGGAACTTTTTGTTTGGAACTATTAACATATTTTTAAAATAATTTGTAGTTTTTTTTAAGTTGAAATTGCATTTTAATTTATTCTTGTCGGATTCTCTGTTCAGTAGCACAAAGAAAGCAGTGGAGTAAAAAAAAACAATGTACTACCCTACCAAATTTATGTAAAAGTTAATTGAGTTGTTAAAGTTCATTAATTTCGTTAAATCTTCTTCACGCGTACTTAGGTCTACTGAAAGACCTTTTAGGAATGTACCGAATGGTGAATATTAAGTTTGCGTTACTATTCGGCTAACCGAATATTCCCCCTGAGCCCTGTAATGTAATTACATAAAATACCGAATATTTGGTTTCGGTCCGTGACCGAATTTTCGATATACGATATTATTCCGCCGGTCGAATATTTGGTACATCCATATGAACTTACAATTTTAACATTAATATATTGAGAGACAGAGACTGCGTTGGTACATGTGTGGAACGCAACTTATTTTGTTAACGCTAGATTTTAGTTTGACTTGCAATTTCTTGTTTTTAAAGTTTATATTTTCGTCATTTCCTGGCTCACTACAGCGCTACAAAGTATCACTGACAATCTCACACATTATATTTAACCTAAGAAAGTTGTTGAGTCTTCTCATGGTTAAACCTTCGCAAAACATATTTCTTGAATTTGAACTTGAAACTTTGATGTGAATTTTAAATTGTCAGATTTTATTATTTTCACGGAAAGATCTCTTAGCGCACGGCAACGTCACAGAATACTTTTGATATTTAAACATATTTAATCAGTTTTTAAAACAGGTTTCGTCGCCAATTCAGCTGGTCTTTTATTCGCCTACTAAACTTTTACTACTTTCTCCACAGCGGTGAATGGAGAAAGCGGGCGAAAGTTCCGGCTACTATTTTCGCCCCAGCTACAATTCGGTACACAGATTTACGGTAATTTTGACTAGAATTGAACTTACTAATTTTACACCGGATTTCATTGAACAATGATTGTCCAACCCATCTGAGCCAATCACATGTTAAAACTCTCCTTCCATCTGTACTATCAGCGGTCTCATAATTATCTAAGCATTTTATTTCCGCCCGACTGCCATTCGGAATGTAGGCTCCACTGGTTTTGCATTGTGATACAGATCCGAGGCAAGTGACTTGGACATTCTGCATTAAAATGATTCAAAGTATTAATACATTATAAAAATGCATGTATTAATTGACAGTCGCCGCTTTGAAGTCGAATTTGAATTTTTGTCGAATTAGGTGTTAGAATATAATTCCAATAGAGAAAAATCAGTCTATATTCTACTTCCGGGGGATCGAACCACCGCCTTGGCGTGCATTGCTGTACGAATACGAATACGACGGTTTTTTGTAAGGAGCAAGGTTTGCATTGAGGCACTTAAAACTCTAAAATTCTAATTTTAACATTAACCTGTGACGACTTTGGGATTAGTGGTCCACATCTGCCAGAAACGGTTGTTCGTGTCAATATTTCGAAATATATTAAGAATATTAATTTAAACTTGAATATCTTGACTCTCATTATAAAAAGGTAAAATTTGAATTATTAATTTAGGCGGAACTTTGAAGAAATAATTAAACCCACGTCACTCTAACAAATGAAGTTACTGAATAGTTATAAATATAATAGTCTGAGAAAAATAAACGATGACGGAAACCAACATTGCGAATAAAAACTCTTCCGGTTCTGGTCTCGTGCTGGATGCAGTGGTCATTCTGGCGAGATAAGCTATACACGTAATAGAATTATATGGACTCTGGGAAATTCTATTGAAAGTACTAGAATTATTGAATCATCATAACATAAACCCAAAGCTGCTATTGTCCATGTCTGCATGTAAGGATTATTCATAGAAAATGAAAAGTGTCTGGACACAAAAATAAGACAAAAAAACCTGTCAATCGACCGTATAAATCTGTACGCGTAACATCTTTATAAACAACTTTGTGTATTGAACGAATTTTCTTTACTTGCATGAAATGATTTAATCATGCGTATTTTTTGTACATGCTTAGTAAAAATTTCCTTTATAGGTAGAACACTTACTCCCATTCATTTTACTAATAACAACAACGTATTCTGAACTAAAGAATATTCACAATATAATTACCTATATTTCAAATCGGCACAACGGCAACGAATTGCACAATAACGGAACTAATCCAGATGCGTTTTCGACGAAATTATATCGTAGTCTGGGATTATATTTTAAAACAATTACTATTTAACTGCTGCGCTTCTTGTCAAGAGTTAATTCTGGATAAATTTACGATACTGTCATTTAGAGTAATTTACCCAAGTATATTGATTAAAGACGAGATTCATATTCTATTTCATTTTATTTACAATATAAATTAAACTATGTGCACAAAATAATTTTAACCGAACAGAAAACCAATTTATAAAATAACTCATGACACTGTAGTGAGTGAATTTAATTAAAATACGTTTTTGGCTTTCGCTTTTATGGCATTCCAAAAAGTACGATCCTTTGCAAAGGAATTTTTTATCATGGTAAAATTGTCTGATCTTAATGGAATTAACTCACTAGGACGGCAACAAAAAAGTGTGACTTCCTTAAGACCCCCAATTTTCATTTCTCGGAAAGAAATTTGATGGCCAAGGAAAATTGTTTCGATTCGGGCTTAATGTGGGAATTTGAAATATTTGGGATTGGGAAGTATCCGGTCCTAGTGTGGGAATTTGGAACGTTTGGGATTGGGAAGTATGCGTTCTTCCTGGATAATCTCCAAACTTGAAATACCAAGCTCCAGGACCGGCGTCCACTGAAACATTCTCCTTATAACTTAATCCATTATCACTTGTAACGTGACTGTTTCCGGGTGGACTGTAACATACGACCACGATGGTTCGATCATTGTTTGATGAAATCCCAACTCCAATTTTTTTAGAAGATTTCCACACGATTTGAGTAAATGTTGATGGCTTAGGATCCCATGATGTGTAACTGGACTTTGCATTATACCAACTGGTTATTGCATTCACAATTACTTCAACAGGGCTGATTGTACGACCATTATATTCATACAAATTTTCTGAGCAATCGCCACCGGTTTTTAATCCTGAGTTTGTTTGAATCAAATGATCTGCCCAATTCTGTGCTTTTCGGCTGAGCTGTAAATATAGAAAGAAAACTATTTAGCGATTTACAAATAAAGGAATAAAAACAGCACTGCCTCAGGACATAAATGCTGGCAGCAAATTCGAATTTAAACTAGGTACTGTCAACAACAAAAATTCTGAAGAAAACAAGTGCGCCATTTCTGGTGATAAACTTATTTTTGGGATTCCGTTCACGAAAGAAATTATGTACCGAAAGTCAAACTGAACAAAATAATCTACAAAAGTTAAAATTGTAAATTAATGTAGTCATTATATACTATACTCGTAATATTAATGCATGACAATTTTAATTTTCATTATGAATGATTTTATAATTACCTCGGGATCAATTGACACGTCAGGGGCATGATGATTATTTCGATATTTGTTGTGTAAGCGTACGGCAAGATTTTCATAGTCTGCAAACGATTTTTAATTATTAAAGTTAATTCTTAGACAAAATAGTTCACTTCCTGCCGTGTTTTGTAATACTGAATAATGGTAGAAAATCTCTTCTTTAATCTAAAACTTGAGATCCCTGC
Source organism: Protaphorura glebata (assembly GCA_034694305.1). NCBI lineage: Eukaryota > Metazoa > Arthropoda > Collembola > Poduromorpha > Onychiuridae > Protaphorura > Protaphorura glebata. Next base: position 5,885 of record JAQFYE010003761.1, read on the forward strand.
AACAAAAACGTCGATATATTTTTGTATACTTCAGCATTTAGAAATAAAGTTTGTATTAAAGTTCAAGTTCCAGTTTATTAAAATTGGATCTTAATCTCGCCACGAATTTTTGACTATACTTAAAATGGTTAATTTCATATCCTTTGTTACAGAAGAAGAAAGCTAGTATAAAATATACTACCTTTTAATTGATATCCAACATCAAGCGTTATCCTTGGCGTTGTAAGTTCTGTTGTTGGAACCGTTATTGGAGTTATCGTATTTTTACCACCATCACGTTTGGCTGCATGAATCAACTTGTCACTTTCAAGTCGAATCCAGCGCACATAGTTGAAGATCTTTGTAAATATACTTATCCCTTTACATCCGTAGTGTTGCGGAGCTGAACTTACTATTCCCTGTCAATCAGAATAAAAATAAAAATTAATTAATAATAATAAAAATTGAAATAATAATCTGATACAGATGGGTGTTTGTTTACTACAAAAAAAGCATTTATCCGGAATAATACCACATAAATTAAACAAAAATGCAATTATCATGAAAAACGAGCTCATAAAAAACGAAGAGTTCATGCATACCAATATTGCCAAAGTAATGCTCAATTTGCGGTATTTATTTTTAAATAATTAAATAGGCATATTTTATCGAAATCTCTAAAAATATATACAAAAATGTGAATCCCCTTTTCGTTTTGTTCAATCTCATTTATGAAAAGTAGCTTTCTGTCGCACTTGCCTGAATCGTATAACGTATTGGATACTTCGGATCTATAGTCAAAATTGACAATGACTCGCGCAATGTAAAAATTGTCATAAAAAGCACAAACTAGTATAAAATTTACACGCACCTGGATGGTATACCGTATTGGGTGATCTGCCCTGAAAACGAGACCACCCCCGCTATCGCCACTGCATGTGTTAGGTCCTATCAACAAACAAATAAATAATTTTCATATATTCAAAAATGTGGGAGATATTCTTATGACTCTTAAAATTAATTTAGATATATTATTACCATCTGGAGTTCCTGCACAGATCTGGGAACTGGTGGGTCTCTGATCAAGTATGGCATGACAGGAGTCGGTCGATACTACTGGAAGAGTGACCTCGTGTAATTTCTCGGACGCAACTTTCTGTACCCCAGTTGTACTCCCGAATCCAACAACCTATGAAATTAATTATTGGTATTAATTTTTCTAAACAATTTCATTTCGATTGAAAATTATATCACATATCGTTCCAGACCATTCCAGACGTGACTCCTGCTTTTACTTGACCACTGACCATAATTTCATTAGACGGCAAGCATATTGGAAGAGAGTATGGAGTGACCCGAATCGGCTGATCGGTTTGAACTAAAGCAATATCTTCTAAATGTCTCTGAAGGTCATAATTTTCGTGCCTAACTATTTCCTTCACCTGCGAAATTAAATTAAACAGATAGTTGTTATACTCGAAATCCAAAACACGCATAATAAAATATGTAATCACTTACCCCAAGAATTTGTGTGTTAGCAATCTTTAAATTCTCATTCAAATTACTGCTGACGGCACCAATGACAATTTTGAATTTACTCGGTTCCAAGGGTGTTCCATCCGTCATTGTGGTACAATGAACCGCTGTTAAAATGAATAGCTCATCCCCAAATGGATTGATGATTGATCCTCCGCAAATGTAAAAATTATCTCTGAATATTGCAACATGCCAAGGCCACTTCAATCGCTTCGTTTCAGTACCATTGATGATGAGACCAACATTTTCGACAGCCGGTCGTCCACATTCTAAGAAAATACAGGAATGATGCATTATTTATTGGCAGTGTAAAACTAGGGGGATAAGGAGAAAACGAGAAAAACCCATCCAGATGGAATTTGCATGATAGTGATTACTCCAAGTTATGCCATTCCCTGATAAATTAAGGTTAAATTTACACAGAAATAGCAAGTGTAATTGGGAAAAGGTAATCCACACATTACCTACGTTTCGGGAGATTATCAAATTATACATACAGACACGATGGTATTACAACATTTGAACGTAACAGTTTTTTTCGGAACGTAATTATTATGGAAGTCTTCAGTTCACAAGTACTTGTAGAAATTCTATTTTGAAAGTTAAGAAGTTTAACTTACTGATTTTACATCGCATTTCATCGAATAAGGATTGTCCAATCCATCTGCCCCAGTCACAGGTTAAAATGTGTTTTCCATTAGAGCTGTCACTTGTTTCATAATTGTGAAGACACTTGACCTCCGCCTGAGTACCATGTGGTATGACAGCACCTTTTGTTTTACATTGTGAAACGGACCCCAGACAAGTAACTTGGACGTTCTGTAAATTGAAATAACGAAGATTTAAATTCGGAACAAACACATTCGAAATTAATTAAGAATTAATATGAACATTACCTGGGATTCGTTTGAAATTAGTGGTCCACATGAGCCAGAGACGTACGTCCGTTTCAATAATTCAAAATAAATTAGTACTATTATTTGAAATTTTTTAAGTAATATCATCAGGAAAATTAAATTCTGTCTTATGAGCTAACAATCTAACATTGACACATCGCATCACCTTCGAATAAACGAAGCCATCGAATACAGTATAATACCGGAAATACAAATATGGAAATAAGAAATAAATATATATATGCAAACGAGGAAAACACAATGGAAATGAATAAACCCAGGAAACACAATTTTGGTTTCGGTCCTGCGGTCAGAAAATCATGGACTGTTTTTAGAAAACTTGAGTGAAACCCTCGACTACAGTACGAGAACTTGCATGCCAAATAAACAGAAAGGTCCGACTTACTCACAAATTACAAAAACTATGGCCTACTAGGAAGTCAAAAGCGAAATCTAAACTAATGATTTCAAATTGAAACTCCACTGAGTTCGGAAATACGCCAAGCCGACATCTAATCTTAATATGGGTCAATGAGAAATCACGTACTAGAACGTTGAAAGGGTCTTTATTTGCTTTCTGTTTATTTCTTCTTGTCCAGATTATTTGTTACAGATATTTGTCTGATCAGCTCCAGGAACATTTTTCAAAAGAAAAAAACATTTGAGGTCACCAACAATTTTTGTATGAAAAATGATTTCAATATTTCTGTGAAAGGAAATGAGGTTGATTTTTATACCGCTTCCAATAACAGCGCGTTACAAACAAATTATTGGGAAACGACTTTGTTCCGTGTTAATACTATTGAAATTTTGTGTACAATGTCACTAAATTAATTGTTAAAATTACAATCTAATTAGGCAAGAATCAAAAGTTGTATTATAATATGTATAATTCAACAGTCTAGCTATCTTAATGATTCGGGTCCCTCTTCCACCCTTGAGCGATATCACTCTTTTCGCGCTCTAGAGCGGCCTTCTTTCTTTTTTGAACATAAATCGCCTCCTCCCCTCCATAACGACCATCGTAATCATGGACTTCGTTAGGCTTCATGGCAGCGAAGTCAACCACCTTCACAAGTTTCCGCGTTCTGGTACCTAAAACATGAGGGAATGGATAGTATTAAAAAATTATCAGCAACACTTAAATCATTTCAGAATAGCCGAGAGTGGGGTGACATAAAACTTCCTGGCATCCAATTGAAATACTCAATACTCAGTTCACCGAATAGATCGGCGAAATAATACTCAATAATTCTAATTCGGAGAACTCGATTCAGAGAGACTAGTCGAACTATGTACATTTCCGAATACTACTGACATCACACATGGGCACAAAATTAGGGCAAAAATATTACAACATATTTCGGACATTCGTACTCCAGCGAGGATCACAAAACCTAACGTGATTACATAATTGCCCATGGTTTGTGTATTTCTCACATTTATTAGATTTGTCCACTGAGAACTGAATGATTAAAAAAATAGAATAAATGAAAATGACCAACACCTGAACACTCAGAGAAAATTAACCCACAACAGTCGCCCAAAGAACAATGAAAAATACAATTATTGAAAAATCCTGACACTGAAAATGTGATTCGAAATTAATTTCGATGATTCGCGGTGGATTTGCCAGGGACAGAAGTGACAAAGTTTCTTTTAAATTAAGTTGGTAAAGCTTGTGACCCTCAAACTCTACTGGGTTTTAAATAAAATTTTCACAAGGAAGAATTTAGCAAAAAATCTGTCTTCCAATTGTAACATGTCGATAGTCAGTTCAGTTCTGAAATTCTGATTCTGTCATCGGATATTTTCATCATGTAAATTAGACAAATTTGATTAACTAGGCCAATTTTGTTTGAACCAACTTCTTCAGCTAACTTCCATAAACTCAACGCAAAAGAAAACATGGATCTGTAAGGCTGTCCTATTATCAAATCCTACTCGGTTTGTTCAATTGACATGAATCTTATTTACTCACCCGGGTCCGTCAAAATCAACTCAGTCACATGCGGCTCTCGGTGCGGAAGAAGGCTCTTCACAGACTTAATTTCCTCCCTCAGTTTGTCTACCTCCCGTTGCTTTTCATTGCTACAAAATTAAAAGATTATATATGAAAGCATCTTTCACAAACAAAAGAGAGTGATGACAATCTTTTCTTACACAGGTCTCATGAAACGCCGTTTAGCCTTCTCATGCTCTTCGAATTCGAGTCTGTTCATCTCCTTAATTTGCTTCAACAGTTCAACCTGTTGACGAATTAACACAAAATCAAACTCCTACGGTACAGTTTACAGTTCATAAAATCTTAGAATGTTATTTTATACTTACAAGTCGCGCCCTTATCTCCAAGAATGCGGCGTGCTCCGCTTTCAATTCATTCTCGTTTTGCCAAAATGCCTCGTTCAAGCGCTAAATTAAAGAAGGGAAAAATGTACGATGTAAAAAATAATCTCATGACTTGGCATTCGCAATTCTAAATAACTATGTTTATTTCTGCTGTTAGTAGCTTTCCAGCTGGCCCATGGATTGATCGTAGAAAATACATTCGAAACAAACCATGTCTGCTTTAGGGATCGACTTCCCGAGGCCGAAGGGCAATCTATGCTGTAGTAGATAATGATAGAATGGAAGTATAAAAAGATTAAGGAGAATTGGAATGGACATGATCGGTTTTGGGTTATTTTTGGGATCGTATTTTCAGAAAGCCTACGCCCATGTCTCGTTCACAGATTTACATTGTACATACATAATGTCACAAATTAGAGTTAAAGTTAGCGGATAAATTATTTTTGCTGTTTACAGCCAAGAAAAGAGGGTGTCACTATTCACTAATAAAAACAAAAACGGAAAGGGTGTTGTAAATAAAAATGTGTCTTGAATAGAGGAAAGAGCTAAAGTTGAAAATTGGACGCTTCAGTTCCTTATTCATGATAGTTTTTAACAGCTTTAACCATCGGTCCTATGGTGACAATTAACAATGATTGAAATTAGAGTGTGAATACTAAATTTCCGAAACAAATATGTCACGAGGGCAATTTTCACATTCAAAACAAAAATCATCGAGTCAACCTAATCCTAATCCTAACCTAAGAGTCCTAAGAAGGTTTTAGTGATAATCCGATTAGGATTAAGGAATATAATCTTCCGAAACAGGAAGGAACTAGTAGGAGTTAAATGAATGCCAAGCTAGGAAGGTAATAAAAGGATGTCACTGTCTTAAAAGCAAATTAAGCAATATACACAAATTTCTCTATTTTTCGAGCCAGCCAGGAGTATCAATTTCTATTACTGGTAAGTTTTATTATTATTTGTATGTTAATATTTCGTATTATGTTTGATTTTGATTAGGTCATAAGTTAAAGTTTATCAGTTCAGCCATGTCAAAGTACGGTCGGGTCAAGGGCGTCGAAATGAAGCTTTAAAATCAATTTCATAAATTAGCAGTAGAAAAGAAAAGGATTAGAACACTGTTCACTATAGAAGGAGAAAATGGCTGGGTGCCTTCCCCGCATGAGGAGGAGGAGGACCATACCATCCAAAAAATTTCCAACCTTACGGTTATGGGGAAAAGGGTTCCAACTGTCAATTCACAATTTTTTTAAAACCTTACGGTTACAAATGTGGCTGACACTTCTTGTTCTTATTTCTATTAATTTCTTAATTTTTTCAGGAATTTCAAAAACCTGAACCTGAGTGCGATATCGCTTTGCAACTCCCAACTCTTCAACTTTCAAGAAAGAAAAAAACCTGAATAAAGTGTCTAAACTATCAGAAATACTAAAACGAAGAGATTATCACAGAATCTTTAGACAATTTTTTAGATTCTAACTATTAAGTGTAAGGCTGGGGACTGAGGACTTTCGATTTTCAGACGGTCCACTTCGCGTGTCCACGAAATCAAAATCGAACACAAGATTGTTCTACAGAAGATTAATTGTTTAAAACTCAGACAGAGAAATATTAGACTAATATTAATTAAGGTCCGCTGTCGCACGTATATATACGGCATAATCGTAAGGGTTGGCCCCTACTGTTTCGTAGTGCTGGGTTTCAATTCCCAGAACTTGACTTTTTTTAACTGGTTACGCCCCCCCCCCATCAGGTACACTCCTACTACGGGTACCTTGTACCTTCTGTAGGCGAAATGAAAGCAAACCCACCCACTACCCACTGCTGAGACGTTTCAGCATAAGCATGGCTTACATCCAATCGAATGTCAATTAATGTTCCCATTATTTTATTTCTATCCCACTACTAGAAACTAGACAGACCTTCCTTTCCTTTAATCTGGCATCTGGAGATTTCTCCAGGCCCAGGGCAAACATTAAATGGAAAACAACGGATCCGACCCTCTAAGAAAAATACACTGCCTGGCCCAGTGGTGTTCACCCTGACCCTGACTAAGCCTTTCCTTAAGACAAAAATGTCAATTGAGAATGTAATTTTTATTCCTACTGCTAGGGGTACCATACCTTCTCACTCTACGTCAACGTCGAAAGGACAATTAATCAAGTCTCTATTTAATTAAATACTATTGTCCAGAACTCACCCTTCCTTCTTCTTCAGTGATCAAACTCCTATGAGTTTCAAGAAACTCCATTCCACCATCCAAAAATCTCGACCCAGTTGACGTGGACGATTCTTTAAAATCTGTGGCACCCTCAGATGGACTCATCATCTCATACCGACCGGTCCTTGGCATTGGCTGTGTCTCCATCCTGGCAAAATTAATCCCTTGACCTTGACCTCGACCTCTGACTTTTTGGCAACTGATCAAAATATTACAAATCCAAAACCAAAACTTGACACTTCAGCTTCACAGCCCGAGACTGACTGACTGAAAACGTAACCAAATTCTCCGGTTTGAATTTTCCCTCCTCTCCTTCACCGCGTTGGAATTTACAGGGTGTTCCAAAATCATGTCTCACTGTTTGCAAGAATTGGGAATAAAGGTCCTACGCGTATTTTCTTTCATTCGGCATTCTAGAGCTCAGAAAAGTTGAAAATATAAATTTGCATTTAAAAAAATTAGTCCGAACACTCGTTTTTAAAGATCAAAATGAAACTTGGAATTTATTATTGGAATCTGAATATTTAAGCATCCCGAAATATTCATAAATTATCACTCACGTCACGTCTGACTATGTGTGAAACATTTCACATTTTTACAGGGTGGACAACACTTTGGTAATTATGAAAAATATACAACTGTAATAGATAAACGCAACAAGTGATTTCAAAAATCTTCGTCCAAACTGACAAATAACTAATTGTCATTCAAAGTGCCACATGGTTTTACAAAAATAAAGTTAAAATCTTCGTTCAAAATGAGAAATGATTGCAAAAATAAAGTTTACAAAAATTATTGTCAAACAAAATTACAAATGAAAAATAAGATTTACAAATAATGTCGTTCAAACTGACTCGTGATTACAAAAATAAAGTTACAAAAATTGTCAAACAAAATTATAAATCGTTACAAAAATAAAGTTTACAAATAATGTCACTCAAACTGACGTGATTACAAAAATAACGTTTACAAAACTTGTCGATTACAAAACTGAAGTTTGCAGAAATGGTCATTCAAAGTGACACATTATAAAACTAAAGTTTACAAATAATGTCGAACAAAATTACAAATGATCAGTCTGATGACCAGAACCGAACCAGAAATGAAATTGGAGTTTGGAGTTACGGGTGTCCCGGAAAATTTTGGACCAATTTAATCAGTAACTGAGGTCTAGCAGCTAGCAGCATGTTTAGTCCATCTTTAGTGATGCGTTGAAAGAATGGAAATCCTACCGTCTCGTTAGTCAGAGTGAGGTCATGAAGTTTCGGAGCGTGTGTCATAAATCTTCTTAGGGTCAAATCCGAGACCTAATAAAAATTAAAAAACAAAAAAAAATTAGTATTTTGTCAAGTTCTGTTGTATGTCAAACTGAAAAAATTCTCACCCCTTGTGGCAGTACCAATTTCTCGAGGTTATCCAATAACGAAAGTCCAAACCAGACATAAACGTCATCAATATGGCCTCTAATGATAACGTCACGTAGTTCTAAAAGTTTTAAAAAAATTAATTATTTTTTGAAACTTATGTTTTTGGGAGAACGCTTGAAATACTTGCCTATAAATGCATTAAATGCATATTATTTTGTAACTCACTTGTCAATTTCCTGATGGATATTCTTGTCGGGTTTAGAATGTCTAATGTAGAAGATTCCATGTCGTAAGGATCATCGACTCCAGTAAAAGTCACATGTGAACA
>JAQFYE010003762.1:0-14562 GCA_034694305.1 Protaphorura glebata
AAATCAGCCTTTACGGCCCCCCCCCCCCCACTCTAATGACTAATGATAATAATAGTAATATTGGCCTTCTGGGAATTTTAACTCCTGCCGTATTAATAATTTAATCTCGGTGTTAATTTCAAGAAATATTCAACACCTCCGCATCACCTAACATGCCTAACAAGCACCTGCAGGAAACTATTCTACATAAAAAATAGTTTCACTTGAAATTAACTTCTTTTTTCAAGGTGCAGCTTCATTTTATTCAAACAGGCGCCCTCGAATCAAGATTTATGAGTTTGCATTGAGCAATGTGGTTGGTTAAAAACTCATGAACCGATAACACTCATCGCTCATGTCATTTTTGACTTTTAAGATGTAATAAAAAAACCACGTATGAATTGATGTGGACTATTTTACAGTCTTCAGCAGCTGGAAGGAATTCTCCGCCAAACCATCCGTTCCATCAAGAAGAATTCTTGAGTAAGAAAGACTTTCATCATGTCGAGATTTATTCGTAAGGCCAATAATCATGCGATTACCTTGAATTTGTTAATAAATGTCTTTATTTATCCATTCCGACTTTCAATAAAAGAAATCACAAACGAATAAGCAATTTAAATATTACTAATAACTATTTTTCAATACAGTATGTAGGTTTTAACGTATTCAGCCGCGAAAACTGCAAAAAAGTACATCTTTCTCAATCGTTCATTCGAACCCTCACATCGGCAGAAACCGCGCAGTTTCGACAGCAGTCCCAATTTCTTTAAATAAAAGAGAATGCTAATAAAATAAAAGAAGAGGAAATAACACACAGGTGCACAGAGTGCGCCGTAATTATTGGAGTCCTTTGCGTGGGTATGAAGAGAAGTGATTAGTGTGTGACCAAATGACTCGTTTGAAGTTCAATTATTAATTAGTTTGTGAACTCAACCTTTATCAAAGGAAGCCTGACTTTGTACTATTGTTTGATTTTACGCAACGGCAATCAAACTAGATGAAAATACCACCCCAGTACTAACAATTCGCTTAATTTAAACGGACTTGACCAAACAATTGAGTCAAATCGTATTGGGAGTCAACTTCGGATTCAGTGGGGTCTACACGAGTCTTTCATCGCAATGAAAGTGGAAGGAAATGATGCGCGTTGCTCTTTAGAGCAATAATCCGACCAAATCCAATAAACTACGCACTCAGTATCAAGATCTCAATGATCAGAAGGCCCGGCTCCCACATTGAACTCTAAATATAGATCAATCCGTGTTACCTAATGATTTCTTCTACCTTTCAAGTTATTGGGCAAATCAAAAATATTGCAAAATATTGTTGCCTGTTAGTTCCATCTAAGAATTACGAGGTTGTGAGTTTCCTAATTTGGCCTTTGATTAATTTTCACCAAAGTGCAGTCCTCCCGGTGAAAGGTTTATTTTAAATTTAAGGTAAATGTAACGAAAAGTTAGCACAGCATTCAGTGCTTCCACAGCAGTCATTTTTATTATTGAGCATGCAGTTTAGCGATCAAGTTACGATAACCATTCCGGTCTAGGGTTATTGGATGGACTTGAAATATTATAGTTCCACACACCTACATTTAACCACTTCATATAACGGTGAGGAAACCGTAGAAAATAATTCTCTGGAATAAAGTAGTGTTAAACAAAAGTTTAGCAGTTGGAATAAACCGAAAGAGTTAATTAATTGTCTGGTGGCGTGTAACAACTGGCCTCTAGTCCTTTGTGTGGAGAATATTGGGATTACTAGAAAGAATAAACTGTAGTTTCCGCAGGATGAGGTTTTCGGCCCAACAGCTTTCACCGGAATTCGGAGAAGCCCACACGAGGGAGAAAGTCTGGTCCAATGTGATTTTCACTCGAAACCACTTGTATGATGAACTTTATGTTCCATTACACACAACAGCAACTACTTTTGTTTTGTCGTAAACCAAGAGAAGGTTATATCCTGCCGTATAGGAGAAGATTTATGGCCATGACTCTCCTGTTGGTTTTTGTATTCTCATCATTCATACCACTCACAGGAAAACGATTACCCAGAACGATGGGGAGACTCAATGATACGAAACATACTATGTCCACAAAATAGGATTACGGAAATAATGGAAACTCTACCTAACTTGTCTGGAAAAGTGGTACTTGGGAGGTTTAAATTGTTTCGTCAAACATCGCATCTTACACAGTCCTGGTCCATGTGCATAATGGAGAGAAAGACTAATTTACTTCTAGTACCCACACACAGTTTTCTCTCTTGTCAAAATTCCCATCGGCTTTCCTAATTACAGTTAATGTAGAAAGAACGAAGGACACGACGTCCTACCCGCTTTGACTTCAATTGCATTCGGTTAAGATTTTAAATATTTACTAACATTACAACGATCTCCAAAAACTTTTTGTTGAACAAATATTACTTTCATGTCCGTGCGAAAATCTTACGAGTCGCGTATGAACACTCAGGAAAAAAGGAAGAGAACTGCGATACATGCGAATGTAAATACAAACTGGAGAAATTTCAACATTAATTTTCATTTCTTTGCTAAAATGGAAGAGTACATATAGAAATCCATTACATGGAAAGTGCAAATATTCTCTAGTGTACTACATAGTCAGATTAAATATTCTGGATTGCACTCGGAGAGCAACTTTGATGAAAATGAGAGGACAGCATGTCGGTCGAGTAGGAGTAACCATGATTACACGTTCACCTTACTATTTTCGTTCAACCGTAGAAAATATAATCTTTTCTACCAGAAACCGCCACAAGGTGAATCATCTCAACTTATTTTGTCTACTTCATGTCCAACTACTCGTACTCCCGTATGACGAGAGCCTGTCGTACGTTTTCATTCTCCAACCTTACTGGCACCATTACAAATAAGCTTTCATTCAAACTAAAGGACCAGGAGAAGTTTTGAGCTTACCGAAAATGCGGCTTTTGGGACTGTAGCCATAGTATTATGTGGAGGGTGTATTCACAACATCAATGAAAATTACTCGGAAGAAATAGCACTTCAGACGGTGATACCGGAACCCTGGAGCAACAAATAAATCTTTTATTACTGCACCCGAATCATAGTGGAATATTTTTGATGGAACCACACACTGCAACTATCAGATGTTGTAGTAATTAGTTTAATGAATAATAGGTTATCATGACTGACTTTCCTATTCAGGCCACCGCAGTCAACTCTTATTTGAGTCAATCGTGTGGAAATGTTAGTGCCGTGGATTTGGTATCAAAGTAGATTTATCATGAGAATTCTACTGCACTGTAAATAGTGTAAAATAACTTTCACCAAACAGATTGAAAATTTCACTTTTCGACCTTATTGAAAACACATGTCTGTATTTTTTAATTTCTCGCAGAATCCTATTATTTTATTAAAGCGTTCCCGCCGCTACGGGCCTTGGATTTTGAAGTGCGATGCGCGATGGCTTGATGACTCTTCATAAAATTCACTAAGGATGCATGCTTCAAGTTTTCATCTTCTCTTTAAACTTTAGACAAGGTGTGTAAACATTACGAGCCCTATGTTGCAGCCCAGGCGGATTTCCAGTTCGAGTTTCTTAGTATATTGATGTCAATCGGTCTCGGGAACTCAATTACGCTAATAAAACAGAAATTGACTTCACATTGATCAGATATGCTGTGAAGCCGACAGATATATTGAATGAGGAAAAAAATACGAGAAAAGTTAGAAATAATGGCGAACGGGAATAAGCAATAAGTTACATCCCAACGCGAATGCCAATAGTGTCGAAAAATGCTATTCTAGTCCAACTTATCCTTATGTTCTGGAAACGACGTCGAAATTTACGGCAAACTAGACATGTAATTCCACTGCCTGTAAATCTGATGATTGTTCATATTGACATTACATCCCACTCAAAAAAAGCCGTGTTGAGGGAAAGCCAGAAAGTCTGTTAGAAGAATTCAACCGCTACATTTTAAAGGAAAGAATAATTACACGGAACAATTAACAGACGAGTTTTTAGAATGAGGTAGGGAATCGTAATTAACTTTAAGACATGCAGAGGAGTCAGCTGCCAGGAAGACCGAAGAAAGTAAAATAAGATGAACAGGACAAAACAGTTTACACAATATGTAGTCAAATGTCAAAGAGAAAAGTTGAGCTGAAACCTATCTAAGTTTCAACTTTTACTTTCTTCTAGAAGTTTTCAACTATTTATTTCCGGCATCTTAGAATTACTTTTCTGGCGTTAAAGTTAGTACAGAGCCATACAAAAGTTAAGAACGAGTCAAGTTAAAATTCTACAAAGTTTGGATGTCAGGAAATACAAGTTTGAAGAAAATCACGTAACTAGGAGTAGTGAAGGTGGACACGGAACAGTTTCTACCTTTTAAACAAAAGATTTGTCATTCATTCAACAAGGAGTAGGCAATTCATAATTAAGTGTTCAATTTCAAGAGTCTGAAGTAGCTTTATTATGAATGTACCTGCACAGACTTAGCTGAATTCAATGAGGTGTACATCAAATAAATGTTTAGAAATGTGGGCGTCAACATTTAGTCTGTTTTTGTAGCGTAGTACTAGTGGTGCATAAGTCCCACATCATATCACATGAATACATGAGAGCATTGCCTGAACCACTCTGGTCCCAAGTCCGGACAAACATGAGGATTTTCAATAGAGAAGTAATTTACTTAAGTGTTCTATTATTGAATTGACAACGCGTATTATACACATCTTAGCAGTATTCCACTTCTTCCGCAGAATTGGCTTTATACACGTGCATAGGGTCTTTCAATGTAGAATTTCAACCTAAACAAAATAGTATCTGTCTGTGTCACGAAACATAAGGAATATTGTTCAGTTAGATTTAGTCTGGATGAGAATTTGAGCAATACAAAACGACATTTTTGTATAGTAAGCCATTGCAGTCGGTCAATTTAAATTCGAATAATTTGTAAATCCGCACATTTAGATTGAAAGATTTCCGCTTCGATGACTCTTATTATTTGTCTGTCAATTTAGAATGCAATTTATTCGGAAACCCTGACGTAGCCCACTCAACCAGAACCAACTAAACTTCTTTAAAGCAAAAAATCGATTCTATGGCAAGTTAGCCAGCTAAGCACTGCTGTTTTGTTCCGAACAACGTAAGATTATAGGAGTCTCGCTCGTTCCCAGTCTTCTCTAACGAAAGGTTACGCCATGTGAATTTATGCTGTGAGCTGGAGATACGTTTAATGAGTTTTCCAATAGGAAAACAATTACCATACATCTACATATTTATTTGAGTTCTATGGCATCTTTTCAAACATCCCTTTCCGCTCCGTACATTCCAAATGAGCCAGGTCGACGAATCGATCTGTAAAAACCGTCCTAAATGTTTTCGGATAGGACTACTCTCCATTATAAAATATTGTCCAATTATTATAAGAATATTTCATAAAACTCGGTAAAGAATTTCATACTTAACTATCTACAGGCTGAATTCAGACAACAGAAATATCCGCCTCCTCTGAAGCTGTAGACGCATGAATGTTTGCCTCTACTTTCATGGACGGAATTTTACAGCCGAACTATTTAATTTTTTGGGGTGGCAATTTAACATGGGTTAAAAATTTAAGGTTTGGGCGAATCATTTTGAATAGGCGATGTATTCCTTACATGCTGTTTCATTATTTCCAATTTTATATTTTAAACCTGATTCGTTATCTCGTCGCATTAACGTTTAGAAGCACTGACTTCAGCTGCAACTCACTGAATTGGCTACATTACGTTTGAAACATTAGTTATTGGCTACATTACGTTTGAAACATTAGTTGGGTACCAACACTGATGTACCTGAAGTGAAATTGCTACTTTAGCAGTGACAAAAGAATAAATAAGTCTTTCTTTTAAAAAAAAACGTCTAGGGCACAGAACTAAATGCTTTGCATTATAATATTTATTTCAAATTAATTTATGGGCTAAAATATACGTATTGTGCAAACTTATGAGTTGAGTTAGTCTTCAGTCTCTAATATATCATTATTATTTTCAGATTTCAACGGTCAAAAAATTGTCTTCGAGTTTTCTCCGGTCCGGAGACTAGATTATGAGTAAGCCTACATGGGATTTCCTATGCTAAAATTTTGAGAACAAAGACACCTTCGGCATTTTTTCATCAAATTTGGTTATTCTTTCGGGACACAAAACTTTTGGTCATTGAAAAAAACTTACTTTGGCTGCATCAGGTTTGGTGGCCAGTCGATAGAACAAAACGTTTCCAGCCAATTGGGTTAGTTGTAGCTGAAATAGTTCCCTCGTCAGTCAGACATTTCATACGGATCAATATTTATGTCCTAACGCGAGGATTATCATTTGCAAGAATAATATGATATTATAATTTATAGGCACAAAATTCGGTAAAATATATTCGAAGATTAGGCAGTTAATTTCATTTAATAGGATACATGGGGCTAAAAGTCCTAGTAATACATACATGGAATCTCCCGGGCATTCATGGGGACTCGCATACTTTGTATATTTGAATGCAGGGGTTAGCACTCTAACAGAAAATCAAACAAAAGACTCTTAGCCCGGTTTACCCAATGGTCAGGTATTTCGGCTGTCTTGCGGAAAAATAATTCCGGGACTGGTTCGGGAGAGACGGTTGCGAAGATGCTACAGTCGAACCAAATTCATCAAACCAATTTGCTCCAAAACAATCTTATATTAAGAATTTATCCAGCAAGTTAGAAAAGAAAGTCTAGTGTGATTCAGCAAAGCTTGTTTCAAGATTTGTCCGTGAACAGAAAAATATAAAAATCTGTACTTTTCAATGTGAGGCCGAACTAAAACAATGCATATTTGCCCAGTAATCGCGAGCCTGTAATGATGTACGGCTTTCCAGAGATATTAGACTTAAGATATTCTATCTCAACTTATTATGTCATATGAGGAAAATTTTGAGACTGTGAATAATCAAACAATAGGTAATCTAATCCGATAAACGCCAATAAGTATTTTGAGGTGGTTTAGCTTCTACTCCAAGCACGCGAAGTTTCCTAACCGTGAATTCTGCGATCTACCGGGAGCGAAAACAACAAACTGCAACTACTTATACTGAGATAGGAGTTCGTTGAAGACCGTAACAAACCTTCGAAAAAGATACCTAATAATAATGACTGCCTTCCATAAAACCTGGAGTGCGAAATAGTATTCTATATGTATTATGCAAATCGGTTGACAGAATATTCTGAAACATTATTTCAACTTATGTAACAAATGTTTAAATACACTTCAATAATAACCATAGCTAATGAATTGTGCACTATATCTTAGCGCTGAAATGCTTGTCTTGTCCTACCAATGCTCAAATGTATGCTTACGTGCATTCATATGGGAAGTTTAGCTTGCTGGCATATTTTAGACTAAATAGTATTGAAAGTTTCCTCATTCATGTTGAAAAGCGGTTTAACACAATTCGGAGATTAATCTTCATGATTGTTATTGTGCCGATTTTGAAGAATCATCGTCTCCGCTGATTGAGGCTGATTTCGGGCAAAAATTTCAAAGAAAAAAATTTTTCAACCGCAAGCTATGTACATACAATTCTGAAAAGAAATTGTATTTTACTGCCTCGGACATAAATATAAATATATTGACAACTTTCTTGCCAAATTCCAAATACTTATAACTTTAGAACAAATAATCATCGGATATAATATTTTAGGAAAGACTGGAAGTGGGCTTGCGTGCGTCATTTCATTTCATTGCTTTGCATTCGGAATACAAAGAAATTGGATACAAATTTCAGCTTGGCCGGAAAATTTTATGATTTGTTGTTTAAGTTTGGATGTCCATAGCGCCGGTAGCGCTAATATGAGATTTCGTCGGCAATCGAATTATCTTTTAAATTTGTCAGTACAGACATAACGAGTCGAAATTTTCATTATGCTGGGTTTATGTAGCATAATATGCCGTATTTTTTATGAGTATATTATTTTAAATTTCTTAACTTTTCGAAATAAAAATGTTGGAATTAAGAGTACAGATGTACTCTTTAAGAAAATACCATGCATTAGATGTTAGACGTATGGTGAGAATATTACAAATATTTAAGCGTTGATTCAACTACGGACGTGCAAACACAATGTCCACAAAATTGCTGAGCGCAATTCTGTAATTTGCAAACATTGCGCAAATTCAAGGTAATCCACAGCGCAATAATCAACAACACTCAGGTTGTCATTCGAAAACCAAAGAATTTAAGTTTTTAAGCCAGTTCAGATTGACACAAAGTGGATGACCCCACCAAGAAAGCAAGCAGAGCCCAGCCCTTAAGGGTTAGATGCTTTTAAGTGTTTCATACCTGGAAGATTATACAATTAATTATTGATACACAATACACATCCAAACGGAAATAAATATCACCTTTTACACCGTTCCTACAGTCCAGCAAAATTCCTTCTACACGACTAGTATAAATTGTTTACAAAAGATTTCAAAATTTACTTAAATAAATTATTATTGTAAACACCACTATTAGAGCCAATTTTAAACGTGCACCGAATTTACCGGGTATAAATATATGTGATCCCCTTTCGGGTTCGTTCGAAACATACACATGCGGGGCAAAGGCAAGAGAGTGAGCCACGCAGAGATATGCGAATTCGAAGGGTTCTTGAATTAAAGAGACCTTCTGTATAAAATGTTAGTTTACCAACAACTACAAGGGTTATTTCAGAAATAAGTATCGACAACCTGCATTTTTTATTTTTCAATGTAGTTCACCTCGAGTTAAAAAAAAATATTTACATTACGAATTTAAGTTGTCTAAGCCCGTTTTAAAAAAAGATTTCGGGAGGGTGTTGAAAGGACTTTACAAGTCCGCGTTTACTTCCTCAAGATCTGAATACCACTTTTCCCTGAAGTGTTTTTCTAAAGATCAAAATTGGTAAAAATAGTCTGATGCATGCTCTTTACTATGGAGTGGGTCGGGTGGTTGGGATAATTTGATTCCCTATTTAATCATTGGCTTCCTGAGCCAGAGCGTCGGAATTTTGAGTAGCAAGTCCGCAAATCAACTTCCACATTTATTTATAGATTTATTTTGGAATGCGTAGCTGTAATTGGCCAGAAATTTTTGCAACAATGTGCACCATGCATTATATTTTCATGGGGTAAAATGTCGATTAAGTGAACACCTTAAAAGTTCCTGAAAATGGAACCCAGAACATGCGCGTCGGATTTGGAGAAGAGAGATACCTACTTGAGTGGAGAATATGACTTGTGTTTACAAAATAGAGAAGAGACTCAAGTTTTGAGTCCGGGTCATGTCTCCATTGTCGCATGACCTCTCACAATCCTGAACAAAATACGGTTAAACCGGTGTAGTAATCGTTTGCATCTTGTCACTCTTTCTGCTTTTTGAACTGCCGTAAGCAAGCTTGGTACCCACAGGGCGCAAATATTTCTTAGATAAAGTTTTTAAAGCAAAATTTTCAGAACCGAACTAAATGATATCAACAAGTTACTAGCTAATTCCCTAACCATAAACCGAAAAACCAATGGTTAAACTCAACAATTTTGTTACACGAGCACATGGTTATCTCCAGTTTTTGCAGAAATCGGTATGCCAGGTACAGGGTGTCCCAAAAGAATATACCCAGTTTCAAAAATTCACTGTTTCAAAAATATTGACTAGAATTTCAAAAAAAAAAAAATTATGGAAATTTCAAAAGGACTTGTTTTTTTTTACAATTTTGACATTTTTCAATTCGTGGCAGGTGTTCTCGCTATAACGGCCTTTCTCATTTTTGCGCCTAATAACGATATTGGCATATGGGCCATTTCGATTACTTGAAACCGAATTCCATGCACCTGTCCGTCGATACTTCATTTCATGTTTCAAAATTCATTTTCAAAATTCCAAAAATAATTTCGAAAGATTAAAAATAATTTCCAAGATTTAAAAAATTATTTTGGAAATTTAAAAAAAAATTCAGAAATTTCACAAATACCGGGTCGCGCATAACCTTTGCCCCCCCCTCGGCAACCTATTTTGGTGAGAAAAAATTTAGAATTTTCCTTTCAAATGCCCTGGCAGCGAAAAATCGACTTTTTCCAAACCGGTTCAACAAAATTTTAAAAATTGCACAAAATTATTGCAAAAAAGGTGGCATCGACGGATTTTTCGAAAAAAATATTTTGGGCATGGTTTCGTAGCAGAAAGCCTAATTTTTGGGTCCTTTTCATGCCTTTTTTTACTTAAACGCTCGTCAACGCCGCTACGTGCAACGGATTTCCAATCAGAACGGTTCGCTAGGTCCGTGATAACATTCTACAAAATGCATATTTGCGCGACCCGGTATTTGTGAAATTTCTGAATTTTTTTTAAATTTCCAAAATTATTTTTTAAATCTTGGAAATTATTTTTAAATCTTCCGAAATTATTTTTGGAATTTTGAAAATGAATTTTGAAACATGAAATGAAGTATCGGCGGACAGGTGCGTGGAATTCGGTTTTAAGTAATCGAAATGGACCATGCCAATATCGTTATTAGGCGCAAAAATGAGAAAGGCCGTTATAGCAAGAACACCTGTCACGAATCGAAAAATGTAAAAATTGTAAAAAAACAAGTCCTTTCGAAATTTCCATAAAAAATTTTCTTTTTGAAGTTCTATTCAATATTTTCGAAACAGTGAATTTTTGAAACTGGGTATATTCTTTTGGGACACCCTGTAGTTTCCCGTATTTGACCCCGTTACACCAAGTTCAAAATTTGCAACCCGCCTTGTGACACTTCAGAGCATAGAGCCTAGCATAGAACCAGGTAGAAGCAAGGATGGAACCCGCTGCAGATACTGCAGCGAGACAGAAACCCTCTCTCATGTCCTTGACACCTGTTCCCACGATAATCTTCTTCGGACCACCCGATACCACAGAATTCGAACGCTCATTGCTGAGGCCATAAAGGTTGGACACTCTTCGAGGAAGTCTATTGTATATAGCCAAAGAAGGATTTAACCGTCAGATTGACATCATAGCATTTGATGAAATTACAATAAAAGCGTACGTGGTTGAACCAACCGTGAAAATGGAGATTGGAAAAACTAAACCAGAACAGGTGAATAAAGACAAACAACGCATATAGCACTTCGAAGAATTTCGCAAGAAGTTCTCGCTTCCAACATCATTGAGAGACGAGGTGGTTCTAACAGCTTTGAAGGGCTCTCCCGAGCTACTACAAAACCACCTGTACTCTACGCAAAAACAATAAAGATATTCAACATTTTCGTTAACCCTAATATCAAAATATTTTTTAACCAAAGGCCTTTTTTTGTAAAAGTTTTGTCGGCCGTATTCTGTGTCTGTTTGGCATCCTTCGATTGGAAGGCAGAGTTCTAAATAAAGGAAATTTCTCTTCTTCTCACTTTAATTGACACGGGCGAAAACCTAATAAATTATTTACAAATATCAAACTCTCAATGCAATTCTATTTTTTCTTCAGACATGCTCGTAAGTAGAGAGTGAGAAAGTAGAGGATTCTGGGGGAGCAGTAGACAGATGTGAGGTCTTGGCTTTCAAAAACGAAATCAATGAAAATAAAATGCGGATCAAGGAAGGGAAACTGATTTAGAGACGATACAAAAGACCTCGGAGATTCTAAAAGATTTGAAGAGCAAAGTGTTGCAGATTGAGTTCAGGGCTTCTTATTTATTTTCTAATGGGGATATTAATTGTTGAATCGATTCGGCTGAAACTTGCCAGCACAGAATTCCTAGACAATATGTTCCCATATTTGAATTCATTCTTGGAAAATATTAGATAGGCAATACCAGATAGGTCTAATATTGCCGAAAAACGCTGAGGATTTCATTAATCACATACGGTATAAGAACGAAATATAAGAATTTGACATTAATTCCGCATATTCGTGATGAAATTACTACGATTCTAATATGTTTAAAATTTTGTATTCAATTCTTTTGATACTCTGGCATTACATTGGAATGTTTTCAGGTAAGAGAAGACAATTTAACATTTAACGTGCAGAACTAATGCTAGCAATACTCTGAATACTCAAGGAGGTACTGAAAATGGAAGCTCGATAGTCTGGTGAATCTGGACGGAACTCATCAAAAGTTAAACATCAGTGATAGTCTCGCTTTGCACCACCAGTTCTTGTCCTGGCTAACGGAATGAACAACTGTTGATATTTAGTACATATTTAATGTGGCCATCATTATTTGTGTTCTCAGTTTATCGATATTCCCCATAACTTCCGTGGTGGCAAAGTACTTTGAGCACTCTTAAACTCACCCCTTACAGCTGTCAAAGGTTTTTGAAAATTTTAAGATATCAGCTATTCGTTGTCGATTTACAGGATATTAATTTGGAAGATCGAATCCAATAACTTTACTATTTCGAAATTGAAGAACTTCAAAAGCCATCGGTGCGAATGCAGGAAGATGAAATGACGTAAGTGGGAGAGCATCCGCACTTTATGCACACTCCTTCCTGTCAACAAATAATCACAGTATTTTAAGATAAACTGAATTCCTAAGGTGCCCCACACAATACGTACTGCAGGAGGGAGTGATATACGTTTTATAATATTTATGACAATGTAGTGTCATAGAATTTTTTAATGTTAGAATAAAAATTATTTTCCACCGAATTTAATTATTTTGAAACTTTGGACAAATAAAAAATATTAAGGATTCAGCCAGCTGGTCTGTCAAAATAAAACGAACTATTGGTGGTGTTTAATCCCGAGTTATTTTAATCCCAAAAAGTAATGGCATAAAAATATTAACCCTTAATCTTAATCCGCAAGCAGTAATCCTTAATCCTTAATCCCTCACTGACTACAATCAATTAATCACCCAGCCCTGGTAATTGGCTGCTTATATGCGTACTTCTAAACGGAACAATAAATTGCAAATATCGTCAGTGAGAATTATTTACATTGTTCAAAGAGTGACTTTTGACTTTATTATTTTAGTTTTGAAAGTTTAATTTGCCCGTGAAAGTGGAAACCGGAAGATAAAGAAACCGTTGAATACTAAATCCACAAATTAGATTGAAATATATAACAGAAAATCCCAAGTTTCTTTAAATTGTAATCGTGGGTTATTTCCAACTGTTAATAAACACGGTGTTTCAAAAAATTCAATTTTAACTTCTGGTTTCAATATTATCCGCTCAAATTAAAGTTTCAATACAAAATAATAAAGCCTCTCTTTGAGCACAGTAAATAATTCGCACTGATGATTTGTGCAATTTGTTGTTCCGTTTAGAAGTATGCGTATAAGCAGCCAATTACCATAGCCAAGCAATAGTTCGTTTGCTTTTGATAGACCAGCTGAATATTTTTCAGGTTTTATTTGTCCAGATTTTTTTTTATAAATCTTAACCAATCCGACTAACCACCAGGGCCAAACTCATTTATTTAATACATTTAAAAAAACATGTTTTGTTCAATTATTCAGATCAGATTGGTATGTCCCTAAGGCTCCTCTTTAGAGTGTTTCAGCCTGTAATTAATCTGTTTTCATAGTTCTGGACGCGGAAAGTATTGGTTTTTAAAATGGAGTCGTGGAATTCGCGTGGAACCGGATTGCGATGGAGAAACTAGAATATTTGGCTTTTCCTGGAACATAGAAAAATCTAAATTATTTTTTAAAAAGTTTGGTTTCAAAAAAGTTCCTTGACTGGATGAAACGTTGGACAGTGTGAAACACGTCCTTCCCCAACTTTGGGCCGTGATCGCTTGACCCACCGTAGCTACATCGATGGCACAGACAGCAGAGTCACTACTACTCCGACCATCTCGAAAACTTATTTCTTTTAGACGACGTTAGGTAGGTACTGGTACATCGTAGAAACGCTTTGGAATACCTGGAACGAGGATATAAGAAATTGAGATCACAAATCCCATCGCGTGTGATGAAACTTAAATCTTCAATAAGACCTGACTGGGTTGAGGACTATTCTTAATCGCTTAATCCAATAATGAGCCATGTTTGAAAGCTTTACACGAACTGCGATACTAGAAGTCAAGCTGGGGGATAAACTTTCAGAACATAGATTGCGACTGCTAAATTACAGTTACATGATTTGCGTTGGCGATGCTGAAAATTAAGAAAAATTGGATGCTGAAAAAAACTAATTAAACCTATCCACGGAGACCATGCTGTGACATTCCATTGATCTCGTTCAAGAGTTTCAGCGTATGTATTTACAATTTTTTTCAGGCAAAATATTTTTCAATGTGATCACAATTCATTTTTGGATTTTGAAATTGTGATTACAAATCAAAATTACACGATAAAAGTACGAGATCGTACCTTTAGGGCGAATGCGAGTGATAGTGTATTCTACTGTACGTTCGTTTGAATTGCAATACGCGATGGAGATTCCCACTTGAAATTTTCATGCACTTTACATTACGATTGAGGTTTGATTGATTGATTGATTGATTTAGTTTATTTATGTCAGAGTCAGAGTCAGAGTCAGAGATTTCTTTATTTAAGTCATAATGCTCCATAGCCCATACAGTTCAGTAATATAACCAAATTGATTTCCAATGGGTGTTACAATATTCCGA
>JAQFYE010003763.1:0-14560 GCA_034694305.1 Protaphorura glebata
AGCGGGAGGGTCAATCGAATGGGAATGGTGGACCTTAAAAAATACACTTAAATCTCCCTGCTAGTTTGTTGACTAGATAGTCCTTAATTTAAAGAAAGTTAAATGAAACTAATTAATAATTAATTAATTAACTAATACAGAAGTGCACCAGAGATTTGAAGGAATTTTCCAGAGGGGTCGTTGTCCTTAAAATCAAACCCGTCTACAGCGTACTCAAAAACTCGTTTCAAACTTTCTCCTTTTAATTCCACCAAGTCAATTGTATGTCCAAATGGTTGAACTCTCAATAAATCGTCCATTGTGATGCTTCCTAAATTAAAACACTAATTTACTTCAGATGCTCTCAATCAACTGGATACTTTATTCTGTAATAATATCAAACCATTTAATTTCTTCTCATCAATGGAGGCCCGGATACTTCCACCGTGGACGAAGGCAAGAGGAGCTTCTGTCCAGAAATCAGGATTGCTCAAAGCGTTTTTGTAATTCTATGTATTTAGGTTAGCAGTAAATAATTAACAAATATGATGTAGGGTTTTAAAAAGTCACCATAAAAACCATTGCGTCTGCAATCACGTTTCCGAGATTACATTCTCCGAGTCGGCAGTTTAATTTATTCCCGTCCAACAATACTTTTGTTTGTCCAATCTCAAGCTGTGTTTTTGCTAAAACTTTTTTTCCCCAGTCCTTTACATCCGCCAAAACTACAGGATCTGTGTGTAAAAAAAGCCCAGGATATTAAACATTGGTGAAAGCAGTGAAAGTCCGCAGTGAAAGAAAGGTGAAAGTCCGCGTGTTTGTCTTTCTTATTCGACATTGCATTCAAACCAGGTTATTGACATTATCTTACATTCAAGACGTATTCACACAAACAATATTATGTTGAATTGAGTGATAAGGCACCACAAATTCATAAATTCGCGATTTAAATTTCCAAACCTGATGTCAGCATTTTGGAATGCAATGGAAAGACAGATTTCACCCCAAGCAAGCTTACGTCAAAAACTTTCGTTCTATGAAAATATTTACAAACCTTCTGGAACCGAACCATTTAATAGGATTGGATTTCCATTCCAACTAGTAATTTCACCATTGTCATCAACGTTGAGTTTCAAAAATCCCAAGTATTTTCCGTATCCACTAGCCTGATATTTAGAATTCCACGCATATTATTTTCTCAACAAATTCAATTGCCAGTTGTAATTTGAACAAACCTGCACAACTGGAACTTTTCGTCCATCGGCCTGGGTTACAACGACAGGATAATCTCCCTCTGCTACATCGCTGTCCGGAGGTGTTCCTTAAGGTACATTTTCTAATTAGAATTTTCGTAATTATGTAATTTTGCTATTGGATCACTATTGGATGTATATTTTTGAGAGGCCTTTAATGACTGGTAATCTATCATATGTAATTTTTACCTGTGTAAAGAAAAGTATTGGTGTGACCACCGACAACCAGGTCAATATAAGGTAATTCAGCCAACTTCTTATCTACATCGTGACCGGCATGTCCAACGGCGACAATGATTCGAATATTTCCTTCCTCGTAAAGCCTTCTGGCTTCTTCTTTCACAGATTCGACGACATTCTTAAAAATGAGGCGTCCCGGGTTCGAAATAATCTAAATATTTTTATTAAGAATTTTTAAAGTTTGATCCAGACAAATTATTGGAAAATCTAATCTACATAAATAAAATTTAACCATTGTCTCCTCTGTCGTGAATCCGATTATACCAACTTTCCTCCCTTCATATTCAACAATCACAGACTTCTGATACTTTCCTTGTATCGTCGGTTCCAGGGAGTCGTCAATGTTGCAGGATACAACTGGAAACTTTGATGCGGATAAGAATGGGACCAATCCACCCACACCATTGTCAAACTCATGATTTCCTAATGTCTTATTTTAAAACGAAAGTAATTAATAATTCATTGAAACACCGAAGGAAAGAAATAAAGAAACCACTTCTCATGTCAAAACAATCTCAAACCGATGAGGTCACACACAATGGCCTCATAATCGGTATTATAACATTTTGGGTCACTGTTGGAAATGTTAGAAACATACCGCATTCCTTCTCACGCATATTCCACTCACACCTGATCTGATCGACATGAAAAGTGGCTTTCTTGTCAATATTTAAGCAAGAATACCATACCATGGCTGTATGATTAATTTTATTCACGAAATTCGACACAATTTCCCATTTGAACAGAGTAAACCAGACGGTTCCCTGGTAATAATCCCCTCCGTTCAAGTACAGCACATTTGGATGTGTTTTTCGAATTTCTTCGGCCTAGTTTAGTAGAAAATAATAGAAATTACTTCAATTGCATCGCAATTGCAAACAGATCTCATGATTAAGATTTACTTTGTGATAAAGACGAGCAAATCCACCGTAACACTTATTAGCCACAGCGTCCGATTTACTGCAAGGACCACCATCTTTTCCAGTCTGCTCAAATCTTGAGTGCACATCATTTGTGTGTATTAATGTAATTTCTAATGTTCTTACAGGATTTTGTGAAACTAATATTAGTAATAAAGTAGCTAAACTCGTAGAGCAAAATGTTAAACTCATTATACTAAAATCTGCCTAATAATAATTATATCACCAGAAAATAGCGCTGGGGGTGATTAACCACAAAGTTACAAAGACAAGACTGAACCAAGATGTTACACTTCTGG
The DNA here is from genome assembly GCA_034694305.1 of Protaphorura glebata. Classification (NCBI taxonomy): domain Eukaryota; kingdom Metazoa; phylum Arthropoda; class Collembola; order Poduromorpha; family Onychiuridae; genus Protaphorura; species Protaphorura glebata. The sequence continues at coordinate 2,692 of JAQFYE010003763.1, forward strand.
AAAAAAATCGTACAGAAATAAAACTGATATCAGTCAATAGATTTTGGGTAGCTGACACAGGGGCAAGGTCAAGTTGCCGAGACAGAGAAGCATAGTATGTCGTGTTAGTGTTGACGATAAATTAATATGCATACGCCCTATGCGGAATAAAACCAACAAGGAATATTTCCAAAGAGTTCATACAATTTAAGCCTACATAACAAGAAATGCATTTCTACATTCACATTCAATGGGGTCTACAGATACGTTAAAAGTTAGAAAACGAGTGCTGCTTGCCGTAAATTACAAAATACAAATATTTATACAATTTACATGACAAGCCTCTTGAAAATCACAAAACCACTTCTTGCATAATAAAAACCAACCCGAGAGATTATAAAGTATCCCAAACACAAGAGACGGATTTGTCGTTAAATATTTGAAACATTTTAATACGCCCTTTCGAAACCAGCTCTAAGGAAGATTCTAAGGAGATAAATTTATTTCTGCACCATCTCGGGTGTCGTACCCGAGATGGTGCAGAAATAAATTTAGTTTTCGTAATCCTTGGGGCAAAATATGTTGTATCTCTTCTTGGGTGTTATGAACACCAAAGCACCATGGGAGTCTCCCTCGCAAAAGTTGGACTAGCTATAATGCTAGGCCAATGCATGCAAGAAGCTCTTGAGGCAAATGTAATTCATATCTTACGTGTTTGGCCAAATAACTCGTGCGAGGTCAGGTCATTCATTAGGTAGTTCTCATAACCACAGGTCGAAGTCTTTGCACGAGAGTTTTGATTTTCAGAGAGGTATATAATTATTTCGATTTATACAACTACCCTCATGATGGAGGCTTACGGGAATATTGAAATGTGCATTTTGTACAAAATTGGCAAAATGATTGAAAATTGAACGTGCATACCGTAAATGACTTTCTAATAGACCGATGTTGCTGAATACAGCGCGGGGCTTAAATAGAATGCGGGCTTTCTCCAGTTTTCAATGGAGAAAGTGGTGAAAGTCTGACATCTGAACCCACCTGAATGAATAGTGGGGTCTGGAAATATTTTCCTGCAGAACTCTTGTACTCTCTCTGGCCCATCTCTGAAAACTTGGTCAAAAAGGTTCATGAGACCCTTCCTCCCTGTGAAAGTCGAAAAAAACAAGCGTGAAATGCCCAATTCCCAATTCATTTGTTCAATTTTCACGCTGTGAATGCATGCCCTTTCATTTTTCATTTCACGTCAAACGTTTGACGTGTGCATATGCATTTCAACCCTTGATTTTCCAACTTTCACGGGGTGAACCTCAGGAACTTTTTCGACCAAATTTTTGGAGATAGGCCAAAAGTGCCATATTTCTAGACCAAAATATATTCAGACCTCACTTCGGGCATGACAATGAAGTAAGATACTTAGTGTCGGGTCAAGGTCAGGTCAGGTGTATCCCTTGTTAGATTGGCTGCACAAATACATCATTGAGTTCTAGAGAAACTACTTCGTTAAATGTATATTTCATTATTACTTGGTAATCCTTAGGTTCGGCTGGAAGGAGTAAAAATTATGAACCACCCAGTACAAATGTACGTAGAGAGTCCGTCCGGTCACGATACGTTTATATTACAAGCTATTAAAATGAAGTTCTCACGGAAGTTCGATCCAGTGAGCCCGAGCCCATGTGTTCAAGATGGATAGGGCATAGCGGTACGTGAGCGTAAAGCCAAAATAGTTTTAATAAAGTACGAAAGAAAACTTCAGAGATTATGGCGAATTGACAAATAATCATTAGGAACACACGATTTATCACCAGTAGTCGTAATATATGGCCTTCCAGCATGTGCTTACTCTTACTGAATTTTGAAAGCTTTGTTTCATATCTCAATACTCTGTTCCAGTAACCCCTGATGGTGCCGCCAAATCTTGTTCCGCTTGATACTACTCCACATGTTAATACCAATCAGCCACGATCACCGAGGGATAGCTCCGAATGGTGATATTTTTTCATAAAAATAGCTAGATAAAACCTTATTCACTTAAATTCAACTTTATCATTTTTGAGACTTGTTTTGTCGGCGGATCCATGTATTGATTCCTACTATGTACCCCACTCTTTAATTCAGAAGAAATCTTCGGCAGATTCTGTTACAAAATCTTTACGAATTTCAGTGCATGGTTTACTGAAGGAAACCCTTAAATTCTAAGCTCTCAGTAATCAAGAACAAATCATTCAAATGTAAGGTTTCTGAAATACAGTCTTGTGAAGTGAATTCTTTTTGTAATTTAAATGATTTTTGCGTAGTCACGATTACGATGGAATGGAGGACCGAATGGTCAAATCGTCCTCTATAAAACCCTACCTACATAAATTACTCCATTCGTCATATTGTAAATTATGCTCAGGCGACTAGTCAGGTGAATAATCATTTTTCGCTTCAAAATAGGGTTTACAGTTGTGTTACCAAAACTTCCAAGAGTTTATAAAATTACATAGACTTTCACCTATTCTACTACATGTAGCTACCCTAGTCAAAAGAAACCAGCCAACAACGAAAAATATGCGACGGAGTTTGACCACCAAACTTGACCCTGATAGATTAAAAACTGAATACAACATTTATATTTCTATATTTCAAAGAATTCAAACCAACTATTTATTTAGCACGAATAACATAATATTATTATTATTACAAGGAACGATAAATAAAATTCATTTGTTCATCAATGAACCGACGGCATGACGAAATATTAAATTAGTTCTCAGTTAAGATCCTTCTGTCTGTTCAACAGTTCTTCTTCAAGGTCATCAATACGAATGAATTGCGAAACGAAGGAAGTAGGAACAGTATTTATGACGTTAACAAAATCAACTAACTAATAAGTAATACGATGGTGTTCATTTCCTTTACATTTAATCTAACAGAACCTAAGATTACATCTAGTAGTACCCTCCGAAGAGGGTCAACACAAGTAAAAACAAAAAAACATCTATATATTATATAATTCAAAAAGCAATAGGTATTTATTTATAAAGTTAAAGTAAATCGCTATTCATTTCCGAGGTTATAAGAAATAAACGGTGTCGTAGAGGTCAATATTATGTTTTACTACATATTATTACATCGTACGGCTAATTCAAAGTTAATACTCGCCGTAACCTCCACCTCCACCACCGTAGCTCCCTCCATAACTTGACCCTCCATTTTGTTGTCCAGGTTGACGCCAACGACTTCGGCCTAAAATAAAAAAAGAAATTAGAACTCAATTCATATCAGGTCACGTTCCCTCATGCACCTCTTATCTTCACGTGTCAGATACTTTTTTTTAGTAGAGATATCAGATTTGTATCTACTATGAGGGTGGATCACTTCACTAATGTATCAGGATGCGTCGGGAAAAACACGTCAAAAAAATCAAAGGCACTAGAATTCACTTCAAAGATAATCTGGAATTCTAATCCACCGCTAGGTTGGACTGAACAAATCAGGAAATATATTCGCAGATCGCAGTATGGTATAAATCTTATCTTTGATCCAAGCCATATTCAGTTGATAGTATTTTAAAACTTAAATTAAAGTTGGAATGATTGAAAATCGAAAACTTACTTTGGAATCCACCTCGTCCACCCATCCCACCTCTCTCCATCATCTCGTATAATTTGGGATTAACAACTTGGTTCGCTTCACGGAGAACTTCAACGAGATCCTTGGCTTGTTTGGAATTACTTGGAGTAAAAAAAGTGTAGGCAGTGCCTGTCTTCTGAGAACGACCAGTTCGTCCAATTCTGTGTACGTAGTCCTCAGAGCAATTTGGGTAGTCATAATTGATGACGAATTTTACATCCTCCACATCTAATTCATCCAAATCAAAAATTATATAATGTTCGACATAATACAAGTAAACGAAGCCTAACAGTTGAATTACGCTTCGAAGAACTTGAGTGATGTTTGAGTGAAACACGATGATAAGTATAATAAAAAAAACTTAATGAGCTGATTTTAAAATCCAGTGTATGAATACAAAGCAAAATTCAAATTTTGAGAAAGCTTACCTGACAATGAGTGTCAAGTCATTTAATTGAGACTTTGCGTTGCAATTGAAACTTTTTTTTTGTGTGGACACACACCAACTGACGGCTCATAGTAATGGAACCAATCAGGCGGTGTATCATTTTAATTACAATCAAACAAACACAATTCCCTTCTCTCATCATCAGTAAGCAAGTCTTTCTCACAGTTTTTGTTTTTTCTGAAGGTCAGAGGCACAGACTATTATGTATCTACCAAGATGAAGTGTGAGTGTTGTGAGTTAGGCGGAGAATGCCGGTTATCGTTTACTACTCATTCTTTGGAAAAACTCTTGATGAATTGCGTGCTCGGGGTCGCGGCGGAGACCGTCTTAGACACCAAGAACTTATGGGTCCATTAAGGCCTTCCACCACGATGACTTGATGAGTCTGCCTTTACAAATAAATGAGTTCAGGCGGCACGACCTTTTTCATCATCATGTCCTGAGACGTCAAGAGGACACACGTGGCAATTTAAAGAGTCACGCGTTCCTCCTCCGTTCATCCTCTCAAGCTATAATAAGCTTTCATTGTGTTCACGAACGACAAAGAGTCCCAGGACAACTACTTTTCACACATTTGAATTTACCAGCATTCCTTTCCGCCTTCTGTCACACTGTGCCTCTGTAAACCAAATAAAATCACCCCAAGTTACTTCCACCTGTCACTCTACTCCCAATAATAATCCAAATATGTTAAGGTAAATTAGACAAGTACATTTAAAATGTACTTTGACCAACGCAACTTCCTTGAAACGATATTAAGCTGAAAAGTGGAAAAAGCGATGAAATTGTGCACTTAAGCACGGAATGATTCGAAAAGAAATTAGTTGCGTATTACTTCCAATCGCCATATCATCCAGTCGGAGAATATTGAATTCCATTTCATTTCACTGTTATGAACTTGAGAGTGGTAAGCATAAAATGGGACAGGTGAACTCAAACAGAGGTAAATTTGGCTTCAGAGAGAAAACTACAGATTCACGTACGCGAAATAACTTTAGAATATGCCACTGGATTCAAAATGAACTTGAACCTACCATATTTCTCAAAATTGTGTAAAAATGCGTTACTTCGAATTTTGAGAAGATTAGAATAATTTAAATAACAACACTCACCCAAACCACGGGCCGCAACGTCAGTCGCTACTAAAATTGGTGCGCTCCCTGTTCGGAATTCTGTGAGAAAAATAAATGAACGTTAAATATTGTCCAACAATGTCCACTCTAATCATTTTCGAGTCTCACCTTGAAGTACCCAATCTCTCTCATTTTGTGATTTATCTCCATGAATACACATAGCCGGCCATCTGAATAATTTAGAAATAAAATTTAGAGCAATTGCTAAGCTATCCTCCTTCATAAAGCAGTGCGAGCAAATCTACTGAGTCCAGCAGCACCCAATTTGCGTTTGAAGGTTCGAAGAGACTAGTACTGATATCAATATTGTTGATTGATTCAATACATCTAATGAATTTAATGTAAAAAAAAATCCCTTTATACAAGTGATTTCGGTGCAAGTGCTACCGTTCTTACCCAGTCTTTCTCATATCCTTCGTTATCGTATCGACTTTACGCTTAGTCTCAGCGAATACAATCGTTTTATTTTCTTTTTCGCCGCCGATTTCCTCAATGAGACGCTTCAACCTTTCAATAAAATGTGATGTTGTAAAAATTAAGTCTACATATCTCAAAACAAGTTGTATCATTGCAAGTTAAGAACATATTTAAATTCAAACATTTCAAAATTGGAGAATACGTCGATTTCACTGCAGCTTTACGTATTATGTCAAGGCAGGGGTTCCTCAGGAAGCGCGCAAGAGTAATATGGTTTTAACAATTCATTCTAACAGACTAAACTGACTAGTTTAGTTTGATTTCTGGAATCACTAACAACCACAGTTTTATGGCTTTTTCGGGTAAGGACTGGGTGGGTGCTGGTTTTTAAACTAGGACTAGACAATAGACTTGCACTTGTCCTTAACCAAATCAACTCAATTTTACCCAAAACGTCTCATAGTTCTGGTCAATTCGTCAACCCTCCTTTTTGTCTCAGCAAAGACGATTGTTTTGCTTTCTCGTTCCGCCATCACTTCCTCAAGAAGTCGTTGTATCCTTCCCGAATCAATTCGAACAAATTGTTAGGTATTTCAACTTTTTAAAGTAAGAAAATAAGGACGAAGGACAGACAAGACAAAGTTTCGAAAACGTTAAAACCCGACATGGTTAAATCACAAAACGTAACGTAATTCTGGCAACTGTATAAAGTGCTCATTAAGTTAAACGGTCACGTTACTCTGTTCGAGTTATGTTCTTTAAAAAGGTCAAACTGATATTCAAACAACCCTGCCCCAATTTGAATTTGAACTAGGCGGAATTAGGATGCAAAGAAAACCGACAAAACGTATCAGAGCGTAACCGTAACTAACGTCAGGTGAATTCCTTGTCGGGCTAGACTTCAGAATAGAGAAGGCACAAGACGAAATGGTTCAACTTTATAATTTTATACCAGACATGCTTTGAAGGGAAATTCTCCAGTTTTGATGCGAGCAATGAAGATGTTTAAGTCATATTATAGGTACACGCGGGAATACGTACTTGTTCTCTTTCTCGTGTTCTTGACAAACGTCAATGATCTGTAGAATGTTATGATTAGCCGAGAGAGTCAAAGATCCAACATTAATTTGTATGTAGTCTTTCAAAAAATCCTCAGCCAGAACACGAACTTCCTTAGGCCAAGTCGCTGACCACATGAGGGTTTGGCGGTCCGGCTGTAATAAGAAATGATGAATTAATATGCAGTTCTGAGACGAGATGAAACTAGTGAGTAGAAAATTCTTTTTAATGTTATTTAAAATGTAAATGTGAACTGTTTGGTATTCAGAGGGTGGAATCTATTTATGAATATATTAAATAGACACCGAAGGCATTTATACCAATCTCTCTATTAATTTCCCTCTTGAAAGCACTCATGATCCACTACTGAGAAAATGGATGCATGCCAAGACAAGAGGGTTTAATTCCTTAACTAATCGTAATATTGTAATAATTTAATTAACTAAGAAACAACATTCAAGGAATCCTCTTTTTGTACTCACCCGCACTTGCTCCACAATTTTACGAATTTGGGGCTCAAATCCCATGTCCAACATTCGGTCCGCCTCGTCCAATACCAAATAGGTACAACGTTTGAGATTGGTTTTACCAGATTCTAAAAAGTCAATGAGTCGTCCAGGGGTTGCAATAATGATCTCTACTCCTCTTTCCAAGTCACGTGCTTGACCTCCCTTGGGTGCTCCGCCAAATACACAGGTATTACGGATGCGAGCTGCTTGACCGAATTCAAGAGCAACCTGTTGAATTTGTTGGGCAAGCTCACGAGTCGGTGCCAAGACTAGTGCAATCGGACCATCCCCACGTTCCAGTCTAGGTTGATTATTGATGTGGACAATTGCAGGTAAGATATACTGCAAATAACAAAATTATAATACAAATTAGTCTTGGTAATACCGCGAGGGTCTTCCTATAAAATATGGAAATCTTACCGCGAGGGTCTTTCCAGATCCAGTTTGCGCAATTCCGACCATGTCACGACCGCTCAATGCAATTGGCCACCCAACACCCTGAATTGGAGTTGGGGCTTCAAATCCTTGCTTTCTTACGCAACCCATGACCAAGTCCGGGAAATTTCCTTCCTCAAAATATTGAATCGGTCGTGGTACATCTCGGCCCTTAAGGGTGACTTGATTTGTGCTTAAAAATGCGTCAACCTCAGCTTGAGACCTAAAATAAATGTTGATTTAATTACACGGGAATTTCTCACGTGTTTTGTAAACGCTCGACGCTCGGGACCATCAGATCGAATAAATAAACTTCCAATGGTTCAAATTTACCTGTTCACCAAAGACGGGGTCGGTGTGTAAAAATTCTTTTCAAAAGGTTGAAGCCTTTCTTGATCCCATCTTGGTTTACGCAAATTCTCCCCTTGACGATTGTTGCTTTTATTTCCGCCATAACTTCCACCACCTCCATAGCTGCCACCACTCCCTCCGTCACGCCCACGTCCGTAACCCCCTCCGCTTCCGCGAGAATCGTAACTGGAACCGCCACCACGGCTGCTACCACCCCGACCTCCACCGCCTCGGCCTCCTCCGAAACTGCCTCTTGATCCACCGGAACCCCTGTCACCCCCACCTCCTCGTCCGCCGTAACCACCACCGCTACGGTCACCACCTCTACCTCCTCTGTTCACACAATAAATAATATTCTAAATGAAACAATATTCCACATGAATTAACATGAATGGAGATAGGATACTATTGATGATTGATAAATAAAAATCAATATTTATATGCATTTTAGTTGACCATATCATAAGAGAGAAGTTGGAAGTTAACATTTGAAGTAAAATCGTCGCCAGCCTCCCAAAATTTTATGTTAAAATGAAAATGAGAATACTTTGACCCAAAGAACACGAAATCCCGAATCAAAACCGAACAACGAGCCCAGAGTATAAACATAGTATAAAGCTATTGGTAAATTTTCTTGGAAAAAAAATTACGTCCAGTCAATTAAGAAAACATTAGCAATAACAAAATCTACTGCATAAAAGCGATATACATGAAAATACAACATACTCCTGACTTCGAATCAATTTGCCAATATAAAACAAAGCAATTTAAACAAAATCGAGAGAGCATTTGCAAATCACTATTAAATGAGATAAATGAACAAAAGAACCGGGTTGGTTGAGAAAATAATTTAAGTTAAATTTCCTCAATGATGATTGAACTTTTCAAAAATAAAAAAATCTAGCTGCCAACCAACCTATAGCAGTTACAAATGCCGTCTCAGTCTCTCAGTTCATAATGTACAGAAATTTGCAAAAAATAATTAAAAATTCATTCCGTCTCGTCGGGTCGCGTGTGAACTGGCTCGGACGTCAGAATTCCTTACAACTACGTGAGTCAATATTGACCCGACTTATCCAATAAAAATTTAATTCAAAACAGTCCGATCTGCTGAAGACGATACCCATTCCAAGCCCAAAAACCCAGTGTACATTGTATACCTTATATCAAAACAAAAAACAACCAATTCTTACACCTTAACCACGAATACAATAATACAACAGAACATGTTTCAGAAAATAATACTTGTTGGAAAAGTTACTTCGGAAAAATTAGTTTTAAAAATGAATCCCGTGACCCTCGCCTTTAGGAAGGACAACAAAGATGATAATTGATTGGCAAAATGAAATAGTCCGCATTGGAAAAAAGAATGAATTCAAACTGTCCCGAAGCCCAATACTCAATAATCGGAATGTACCCAACCCAATGCAATGGCAGCGGGTGCTTACCAAAAATTTCCAAGGATCTTAAAATCTTAATATTACAATTATTAAACTTGAAATATATAGTTAGTACAGACGATCCATCGACTCGACCTTTGACCTTCCAAATAAGTTTTCACGCAACCCGAACGGCAGGAGAGATGAATTTTGAGTTTCGGATTGATTCTCCAGTCAGTGAGCACGGCGTATGGCGTAAATCGTAATCGGGACATGGACTCATGTATGGACACGCACCGATTTAATTATTACAATAATAGATTGTAATTTAATTGGCAAAATTTAAAGCCAGATTATACGCTATTTGAAAGTAGGTCAAGTTCCAGAAGTTTTCCAGTTTTAATGACTACTTTCAAGACGATGAATTCAATATTAAAAATCGCATGACATGAAATTCAATTCTATAAAAATTTGAAATCGATCGTAAAAATCCAATCTAAATCGTCCATGACTCGAGTACTGAAGACGGTGAAGATGAGTGAGTTCTTTCTTACGTCCACGCTGTGTCACTGAAAAGGTCATCATCCTCATCATCATCAAATGAAAGACGTGGACGGGTTCTGGAAGCTGCACGACCACCTTCATCTCCTTCAAATTCGCCAAAAGCTCGATTTGGACCACGCTGACCCCGACCACCTCTTCTTGGAGTCTCATCTTCAAATTCCTCCACATCTTGATGAGAATTAACATCTGGGGTTTTGACAGTCGTACTGTACAATCTAGTACTCTGACCTTGACTGTGACCCCTCCTGCACATCGTTGTAGCTGCGGCCGCGGAGCGTCGGACGTAAGAAAAGACGTCATAAGGTCGTGACGACGTCGTCGTCGTTGTAATATTTTTACTTGATAGAGTAGAAAAGGAAGAAGGGAAGGCAGTAGGGGTCATGGCTGGCACTCGATTATTAATCAGTGCCGTACGACTCAGACTCAATTTATTGAACAAATGAAGAACATACCGTTGGTCTCTGTACGACATGTTGATGTTCAGTTGATGTGTTTTTTAATCCAAGATGATACTGATGAATGGTTTTTGTTGAATTTAAATTTATTATTAAATTAACTGATTAATTTTTGGATTTATTTGGAGAGGACGAAAAATACACGTCGACACCAAAACCAAGATGGATGGGAAAGAACGACACAGAAAGGAAAGGAATTGGGAAGCGAGGGCTGGCTGGTTGACTGGGCTGGAAAATTCGTGGAAAAAAATGCGACACCAAAAAAAATCGACCCCTGTCTGCCTAGCCGTCTTTTCCACAGCGCGTGGATTAACCTAGGAGAGATGGGAAGGCGTGGAGGTGTGCATGCGGTCATCGCGTGATATTTGGGAGGCATGGCATGGCATGAGGGGTAGGTCGATAACGTCAGCGAGCGCATCATTTCCCACTTCCGCTCACAGTTTGACAACACTGAAAAATCAAAGAATTTGGTACCATTCTTCAAAAAGAACTGAATGCTTTAGACTTGGCATGGCGAGGCTGTAAGGGAAACCTTTTCTCTGTGAAATAGTGAGATTCCAAAAAAAAGTTGGAAATATTGGAACAGTCCGGGAATGAAACAATGAGAGGGAGGAGTTTAAAGCTCAACCGGATGTCAGCAATCTCGGAATTTAGCAATTATGCGTGTAGTTTATAGGATGGCCACCTTTGAATCTCGGATAGGGGGGGGGGGGGTCAAAATTGATGTTTTTAGAAAAATCACTGAAAAGGGGGGTCAAAATTGATAATTAAGCAGTTTCGAAACTCAAAAAAGAGTACTGTACGTACTACGTACTCCTAGAAGTAGAACCGTTGGTATATACTGCACTGTAGTAAGCAACGTGGTGTGGTATGTCAATATTTGTGGACTGTTTGTGCTATGGAACTTTTTGACATTAATAAAAATTTATCTGACTCTGACTTCCCTTGTCGCACTGCGTTGTGCCAGTCGTGTGCCGCCGGGGTTCAATTCCTCGAAGAACTTTTTATTGACTTGCCGTAAGTCTAGACTAGACGCGCGACTTTAGATTTTTTTCTCCGATGGTTTTTCCCTAAACTGATAGGGGTCATAGGGGTACCTTCTGTACGGTAGGCCAAATGGAACGCAACGCTTGCACCCATGCATGCAGCACCCTCACGAAAAATACGCTATGATGCTTGAATTTTGTATGGCGAATGTCAATTTTTGTGTATTTTATTAAAATTAACAATCCAGCGAATTTAATCATGCATTGTAATTATTCATTAAAAATTGAAATCGCGATTCTTTTAATCGAAAATTAGTATTACAGCATCCGTTCCTTAAAAGGACGAAATTTCTGAGGATTTATGACGGCGAAAATTACTCGCTGAACGAGGGGTCATTAGAATGAATCATTCAGTAATGAAATTAATTGTGATACTAATTACTAGTTCCTAGTTCGTAATTATATGTATTTTCTAAAAAAAGACGATGTCATGAAAATGAAATTGCGATGAGGACATCGATTCCATAAAATTC
>JAQFYE010003764.1:0-14557 GCA_034694305.1 Protaphorura glebata
TTCTAATAACAGTTCAAACCACCGGCATCGACACCCTTCTTGGACCACACCAACGCAACGAAGTCATAATTTCATTCCACACCAGAACTACCCGGTGTTTGATGTTAGAATTCAAGTAAATGAGCAGAAAGTTAGCAGGGGTTGTTTGCTTTTAAGTGTGATAAGATCCTAAGGAGGGAACTCCTTGAGCTATTTTACAAAATCAGTAGAGAAATTACGCATTTCGTGCAAAGCGTCAGTGAAATACCACCGGTAACCAACTTTCTACAAACAATACGCGATGATGTTTGATCCTATGTTACCGACGAAAAAATTATGTCATGTCCATTTTAAACTTTCTGTCTCGACAAACGGACTTCCTTTGTTCATATTTTCCGTAAAGTTCAAGATTTTCGTCTGCGCTGTACTGCATTGCATTGCATTGCATTCTGTGTCGTATACGTATGGTTTGACTCTCCTCGCACAATTTGCTTTGTTTATTCCGAAAGCAAAGCCTGTTTTTATGCTTTTTGGAGGTGACGTAAGACTTTAGGACATGACATGACCCAGAAAGACTCCCTGTCTGTACCTCCGTAATATTTACACTTCTTTTCTACAAACTTTCCTGCTCCGGAAGATTAATTCTCCCAAGGACTACTCGACCTTTCTGGAAAATGATTTCTAGAAGAAATTGCACATTACCATTAGCGGTGCGGTGCACTGATTCTTAACCACTCGAGGAAATTAATGTACGCTTTCCAACTTCGAAGAGACTCGTGAGTCAATGTTTTGATTGTTAGACTCTTAAGCAAAAAACCTAAGATTGTTTGGATTGTATAGGGTGGTTCATAAATGTTTTACCTTCTCCACGAGTTCGGATGGTAGTAGTACGACACAAATAGTAATCAAATAGTCGGTAGTAGATGTTTTTCGACAGCGTCATCAGATTTGACGCTGACATTTTTTCATTCATTTTGAGGTGTTCATGTTCTCATATTTTATTCACACTTACATATAATTCAGTTTTATGCAGGAATCATCACCTTTACGAATTCTTGGTTTCTCTGGTTAAATTGATGTACTGGATGACCATTCTGAGCCAAGAGAATTTACGACCAAATATTTTAACCAAGAATTTTGGGGGCCATCTACTGTGCAAGCGAATAGTGGATCGACCGAGAGTTAAACCGGTGACCTCATAGTACATCTTCGATGTTCCATATACCTGGCCCTACGACTCATCTAAAGCAACGTAAAATATACTATGAACCACCCGGTATACCATTCGATATCAACATATATCATGGGAACATCGAAAGGGCACGGAATTAGTCGCCGCAAGAAAATTGTCACTTAGAACAATAAATAAACAGAGTTTCCTTTGAGCACTTTGCGTAAGAGAAGAATATGTATGGTATGTGTAATGTCTTTTTGACGATAATAAGATGTATGTGCGAGATTGGAACAAAGTTTAGACGTGGGTTGCTGACGGCTGTTGACGATACTATCTCATACAAAGTTTGCCGATCAAAAACTCACTCCGCAGTTTTTTATTAGTTCAAAGTCTGTCTGGACGTGTAAAAACACTTCGGACAAATGCGTGTACGTCATTCTAGTTTTGAAACAGTAGAGTCTGGGGAATTGAGAGGTTTGTTTTCTCAAGTATCGGTTACGACGCAAATTCAATCTTGTTTTATTCTTGGTGAGATGCTTCCACTTACGCCCTGGACATTATATATGTAAATGTCCACGGAATCGAAAACTATTGTTGGTAATCCAACTTTTAGTACAGTCTTATCTTTTCCAATGAAAATGCACATCTTCGATAGGTATTTGCATGTTTTATTTCTAGACACCCAGTAGTAATTTTGAGTCGGAGTTAAAACAATGACTTGTCCAGCCGATAAGTCCGGCATTGGTGCAAATGTCGAGTTATTGAAATTATTTTCCGAAGAGTGAATGAGTCAGTCGAAATCAAGTCAGGATCCCATTCGAAATTCGTAGAAACCAAAGTCTATAAATCCGCCCCACCCGCACCCGTCGTAATCAATGTCGACCATACCTATATTCTTGTAAGATATTTCTTCGGTCTGCCTACGCACACGGAATCTCTGACCAAAGAATCTGCTGCAAATACTTAGTTTGAAATAAGGCGACGACCGGATAAGAATAGTCCTGCTGGAGGCATGATTGTGAAAAGGTTGGCTTCAAAATAATCCACACCATCCACAAATGGCTTCTCTTCAGAGAATTTTTTTTAAATTAAACTTGAAAATCCATAATTACTTACCAGAACCAGAATGTGGCATATTGGAAGTACCGCCCAAAATGAAACTCCGACGTATTTTTATGTCACGGAAAGGTGCTTGATAAAAACGTACAAAATTTTTTATTTAGTGAAGGTATGGGTTATTCGAATCTATTACGTCACTTGATCAAGTTGTATTTGTACTTTCTTTTCGGATCTATTAATTTTGTAATAGACAAATCTTTTGTATTTTTCTATTTTTGAAATTACTAGTTATATTTTAATATTTTAGATCTCACTCTATATGTGTCATACAAAAATAATTTCTCCTTGCACAATTTTACTTTGATCACATTTCCAATTATATTGAGATACGACTCTTAAATGACACCAAGCACACAGACTGACAGAGGTCTTCGGTTTTGGAGATGTCGACGCTGACTGAAACGCCAGGTAGGAAATCGGGTAAGTTTATTGCTGGAGCGGGTGCTGGAACTGAAGCGGGTAACCAGGTGGGACCATTCGGTGCAGAAATTGTCTGTCAATCTTGTCAGCCCTTCATAGTTCAGTGCTGGACAAGTCGCAAGGAAGCCGTTCTTCATGTAAAAACCAGATGGACCAAAAAACTAACCCCAATACTCACATTTAAGTGTCCGACGTACCCGTGTCAATTTGTCAATCGATGATGTTTCATTCCTTACATTCTTTTCTGCTAGAAATCTCCTTGAAATGTCCAATTAGGTATAGTTTTACGAAATCAGATAATAATGTTAACAGCAAATAGCCTTAGCCTATGATATCTTTCTAATCCTGCCAGGACATTGAAATGACCGCAAATATAGAATGTTTCAATTTTTACGTGTAAGGGGGTTCCTTGTAAGTTAGAAAAATGAATTATTAAAAAACAGTCAAGTGCAACAAATTCTATTTCACTCACCCGAAAAGATTCAACGGAAGACTTTGTTTCTTTTAAGTAAGTGCATAACCTCTAAGATTTTTTTCAAACAAGAAATGAGATCATTCATTAATAAGAGAATTCCTGGGCGGTATGCGTCCACATGTAGTTACATGTATCTCATCCCTTCGTAAATATGGAGTACTTGAACGGTAACCTAAAATAAATAAACAATTTGAACGAGTCCCAAAGATTTTTTTATGTAGAAGTTTTTGAGATGAAGCATGGCTTATCATAACAGGGCTTTTATTTTTGTGAGTCTGTTCTACACCCTGTCAGGTACCATAATATATGTCTGGGGAATGGGCCTACTTAGAATTTAGTGTATTTTCTCTCAATTGTGTAAAACATACGGGAGACACAAACACATGTGGGATGGGCTTAAATTTATGACAGGACTGCTGCCTAGATTGTTTTTCTTTAAACTGACCCATTTGTTCAGCAACCTCATCCGTCCAAATAAAGTGAACTTACAATTCAAGTTCGCAAAGTATTTGAAGATAGACCAGGTCAGGGGCATGGATTGTCAGCGGAATCTGATATTATAAGTTGTTTCTCCGTATAGTTCTAAAAAATTGTAATGCACTCGTTAAAATTCTTAAAATGAAGTGAAATCTGAATATGGTATCTGCATGAAAGACGAAAGAGTTGTGGAACTTCTGTTTCTCCCTCGCAGAAATAAATGATAATCCATCATTTGACTAAATGTGTGATATCTGAATTATGTCACCACAAAATTTAAGGTAGATAACAAGCCCAATGTGTTTAGTGGGAGTCTAAACAATTGAATGAGAACTGTGCGATTTCTGCGAAATACTGTTGCGTCAGTGCAAGGCTGGAAGACCTAGTATACCTGTCGCATGATCACAAAACTTGTGCATTGCGTTGATCAAAGGTGCTCACTAAAAATTGCAATTCAAGAGATAAAACTGAAAAGTTTTCCTATAATTAGGTAAAACTGCGAACGAAGCGTTATGATATATGTAACTTGATACAATCATATATGTACACACAAATTGAATAAGTATAGTAGTGGAAGATGCGTGGGCATACTGACGGAGAAAGTTCCGCGGCTTTTGGTAGGGATTTGGTTTCAATAATTTGGAGTGTATTTTAGTTTATTATTTTTGTAATTACCCAAGTTTCATCAATGCAATCGTTTAATTAGGATGCCTACGAGGATCGTTCGTCCAAAACTAGAGAATGTAAGAGGATAGGTGGTTTAACCATACTCTGGTCGGAATCGATGAAACTCACGGATAGTTCAATATTTCATTGTTTACGATGTGTGAGCCATGGAATTGATAACTTAAATAAAATTACATCCGATCCAATGGTACTGTAATAATAGTAGACTCATATTTTCAGGGAATTTATTATGTAAAATGAGGAAAACGTGTACGATTGCTAGCCTAATATGCCCATTCCCGACAAGAGGTATGATACTCCGGAATTCTAGTCGGGCGGAGAATTGAATGTTCTGGGAAATCATTTAATGTATCTGCGTGTATTCCGATATTTTCTTTGTAAACTTTGAGGTTTCCTCAAATAATTCCCCTTATGAAATTGTACTTCGCTTAGGAACAGACCAACCCATACAGGCTAATTTCCGTACTAAGGTGTATTCATTCATACACGAGTCTTTGGTCCATCGACCTGTTTGTTTATGACTCCATGAGGTTGTAAAAGACAAAATTATGTTTTAATTTCGCAAGGAGTTTCACAGTTGGGTTTAAAAAGTCCGAAGGCTAGTCACCTTTAAATTTCGGTTAATGTACATTGGCCCACCCAATTTAATCCCACCACTAGTCAATACCAACTATTTTCATTTCCTTCTTCCATTCAGAAATAATTAATCAATCCATTTAATTTCCGTTGGATGTGCGATGGAACAGTTTAGTTACGGGAACAAACAATATGTAGTACACAAATAAACGTACTTCGAGCGAATACTACACGTTGTCCGCCCAAGTGATCCAACCCGTACCATATATTCATACTAGAAGTACACTGCTCCCTATAGTTCAAAGCCAGCCGTGACCAGTATGGGACATGTATTGGGTTTTCACTAAACTGATTTCCGTGGTGGCTCATTTGAATTTTCCAGCCTGCTTCCAAAAACAATCGGCATATGCAACCAGTCAGCTTTTTTTAATACAGACGTCAAAATGAGGAAGCCTGAGTTTTTATGAGCCTTGAAAAGAGATAGGTAAATACGTTTCGTTGCGTATGGGAAGTAGTGAATGCCTGTTTAACTTTTTTCGTTATATCCACATTCACTTGTATTCGAAAAGACAGTGATCTATTCCGAGAAAGTGCATTGTGTAAGTCTGACAAATATCAAACTGAGATTTTGCCACCACTTAGTATCGCTTTTCTATTGTACTTTGACTTTAAACGGAAGCCTAACAGAAATTCACTTCCGCACCGCCCTCGCATACAACAAGTATTTCTTTCTCCCTTTGTCAAAAAGGAAAGTCTTTTTAGTAAAAAGATAATGTCCAACACACTTTCGTGCAGTTGTCTTTAAGATGCACATATGTGAATTTGTCAGCCATCGAACAAAACATGTTTCGAAAGGTTATTTATTCCTAGAAACCATTACGGAAACCATTACCGAATACAATAGGATTGTAATTAGTCGACCCATCCTGACCTCATTGTATTGATTGGGAATGGATTCTGCCGAGAATGGAGTTACACTTTACCCTTACTTCTCTTATGAATACTACTTGGAACATGTTAATTATAGGTAAATAGAGAAGTACCATTCCACAGATACAGGGCTGCCTAGATCTAAGTGGACACTTTCCGAACGCCTATATCTCAAGTTGGGACAAGTGAGAATTTTTACAAATTTTCGCATGCAGTCATGCCTCCCAAAATGGCCCGGAAGGCGAAACACTAGTGGCAATTCTTTCCAAACGCCGTCGAGAGTCGTCACCTTTCTTTTCCGAAACCTTTGTTTCGGACGTCTGAATGCGAAAAAGTCCATTGGATTTGTGTCCGGAGATTTAACAGGGATTTCGCTGCTAGAAATAATTTAAAATTTTTTTCTAAATTGTAAATCGGCTGGGTCCTTTTTCTTTCAGGTAGGGGAAGACGCCTCATCCTGGCGAACGAAATTTTTATGGGTCTCATTAGGGTACAACGCAGGGATGGATTTCTCCACAACCGGTTTCAAAATCCCCAATGATTGGGGTAACTCCTGTAGGGTCAAGTCAAAGCTCCAACCACCATAAACTTTTACTAAAACTTTTCAAGTGTTTGAATGCTATATTCGCGGTCAGGTTTTCCTGGTTTGCGAAAATATAATCGACGGCCGCATCTTGCATCCTGCTGGCAGAACCGAGTCTTGTCAAGGGCGACACAAATCCCGCCAAATAGCCCTCATAGAGCTTCCTGCAGTTTGTTTTGAATTTTCGACAGGTATCGGCTTCAAGGCATGACCTTTGCTCTTCTTCAAACTTTTGCACCCAGATTCTACTTGAGGACTCTGCGGACAGCTGTTTGTGACACTTTCAGACCCCTGGAAATTTCATTTTGTGACCGAGGGTGCTTCTTGTCGTTTGAAATGTCAATCTCTATAATAAAGTGCTTTTGTCCTCAATTTACGGGTCACGGAAACACAAATGAAGAATTTTGTGATTTCAGCGGTATCCGATGCAGATGATAATGTTTGACCCTACACCAACAAATAATTAAATTCCGTGACCTTTAGACCTTTTTATTATCATCCGAAATGACAAACCTTCTCTGGAAAAAGCTCTCAGTAGTGTTCAACCGGCCGCGGCCATTTTGGTCCGCAAGGCTGAATGTAAAAAATCTGTAAAAATTATCACTTGTCACAACTTGTCCAAGGATACGGTCATATTTTTTTTCAAAATTTTCTCACCCGAACTGCGCGTGATATAGTCGTTCGTAGCAAAAGTCCATTGCAGCATGATGGTATGGTTGGCCCATTCTGTCTCGCTGTGCTGGGTTTCGATTCCTCGGACTTGCACTCCCGGTGGTTGCTTTAAAGAGGTTTTTTCCACTGGTTTTTCCTACTGCTAGAAGGTACCTACGTTGTACGTCTCTAGGCCAAATGGGAAGCAATCCAAAAATACGCGACGTTCGATTCGGCCTCAGCGGCTATTTCAATTAATGAGGTGTATTTTTTATAGTCGTTCGTAAACTGTCCACGTAGATCTGAGCACTCCTGTACTCATGAAACTTCTTCGACGTCTTTCTTAGATTACTCATATTGGTACTGAACTAGGGAAATACCGAAGTGTAACTCAACGAATTCGCTATATACTTTTTGGTCGATCGGTTTGGAAGCAAAACTGATCTAATGTGGGTGCGTCCTGGGTATGGTTCGCAATGGCCGTTCCCGCAAAAAAAAATCCAGTTAACTTTACATTTTGAGTGAGGCCCAAGTCAGGTTTCGGAGACCACACTTCAAACGAACGGATTAACTGACGTGTTTTTTTGCACTGGTCACTGTAGCGCTCTCAGAAGATGAATTTTAAGAAAGTCCAAATGACTCTATGCAATTCCCCAAGTTATGGTTTCAGGACCTAATCCAAAATTCAAGTTTTTCTTAACTTTGAAATGTACAAATAATATAATTTAAGATGGAGGAACGCACAAGTTTGCGTATTTGCGTACTATTTTGACCCATAATTAATTTTTAAATATTATAGCACAAAGTATTAACATCTGGGCCGAAATTTATGCCGACATGCAAACATACGAGCTTTTCAGTCTTCAAATATATGATTTGATACAATTCAACGATTTTTTTTGATTTTTTCGATGTTTATGCAAATCTTAGGCCCAGAGTCCAGAGACCAGAATTTTGAGAACCAGGCAATCCCGGTGGACCTCTTTCAATTTTTTTTATTTCGTTGTGACCGCTATATAGTTAACAATTACCAACCGGTGCTAAAAATTATACGTTGATTAGCTGCATTAGTTTTGGCACTACACCAATCCATAAAGAATTGTGTAGCAAATTCGGCGAGTTGAACCTGCTTATCCTACTACTTAAATGGAACAGTCGGAAAATGTATTTCCGGTCATCATTGAATTTTTTTTAAATCGTCTTAGTTAGTACAACACCCTTTCAACACATTGTATGTATGTGGTAGTGCGGTATTGTATTGTATTCTACATTGACGTGCTATCGCATTGCGTTTTGCGTAAACATTGTTCGGTCAGCGGTAGAAAATTCTCAAAATATTTCACTTCATCACGACGAGCCACGGGAGTACCACAGCCACGCGGTTGAAAATATTATAGGAATACATAGATGCGAGGTTCGCTCAAATAATTTAAAATATAACAAGATTCTCCATTTCTGCATCGTCTGTAGCGACCCAGGCTCGTAATTGCATATCCGTGACATCTGAATCTGACCTTGCCAGAAGCTACCTTAACCTGGGTGATCAGCTTCCCATTTTACTAATTCGGGCTAATCACTAACTTTATGCTAATTATATATGTAAGTCCCAAGAGAGTTCCTGCACGAGGTGCTTGATGATATAACCCTAATCATGGCTTTCGGTACTTCTTGTAGAAAACCTAAGTGTTGTTGAATTTTGCTAATGATAATGGGAGCTCGAAATATTGTATTTTGCATTATGGTCTTCGAAAGTTTTTGATATTCCGGAATGTTTATAATGGCCATTTACACTTACAAACCAACATTACGCCTACTCAAGTTCCAAGGAATTTACATTTACATTTTGTAGTTTTTTAAAAAAAGTATAACAAAGTTCCATCGATTCTTATAATCATTTTATTTTGTCCATGGTCCGAAGGCGAGCAAAGAAAACTGTTTTCAATTCTTCAAAATACAACTAGTACAAGGTTAATTCGTCAAACTCAAAAGAATTATACGTAAACTTGTTCGAAGTTAAGTAATTTATTGGAACTTTTAATAACTTTCCGGCAGTTCTGCTCATGTTCTACCTATGTTGTAAACAACACAAATATTTTATGTATCATAAAAACTATCTTAACTTTTCGCAAGTCGAATATCGAACGAAAGTTCTTGCCTTGATATCGAAAATATAATTATTTCCCATCTACGTGTAACTGTACAAATGTCCAAGAACGCTTTATGGAAAACAGTTATATATTTCGACGATCTCACATAATTTATCTATAAGTCATTTTGTTTGCGTACGATGTTGATTCTCCTATATCTGATACCAAATTAGAATCTCTCTTTAGAGTGGAAACTGGACACTTTTCTTTTAAAAATGCATAACTGGTTTGAAGCTAATGAAATGTCGCTCAATCCGAAACAATATTTATGTTATATTTAAATCACCAAAATTCAAAAGCCTGCGCCTGCACGGCAAGTTTAATTTAAACGTTCCTTTTCCAAATCTTATAGACACTTACTTCGGCCAAATTAAACGCGTGATAAGTTTTGCTCTATCTTCGAATAAACACTCATGAGTTCTTTTCTTTTAATGAACACATAAAACTAGTTAACAATTAAACGCTTTTCAAATCAAATTAGGTCATCAAAAATAAGAGAGCCATTCGTCCTAAAATATTCCCGACGATTTATAATCCTACAATTCTGACCAGCCTTGACTTCGCGCTCCCTCTTTTCACACATTCGTCCCGAAGTACTAAATTTGCAAGACACAATTGACTTCTTTCTCAAATATTGTTTTGTAAAGTTACTCTTACAGCCGTTTTTTTATATGTAAGTCAGGCAAAAGCATCTTATATGAACGGTCAAATGCTTCGACCGGTTTAGTTAAGGTTAAATTCAAATCTCCCTTAACTCGATTGGATACAAGGAATTACTGTCCTTTTATAAACAGTTTGGAGTTTGGCACTCAATCTGTTTAGCTGTGAGTTTTCCAATTTTGAACCACGGTGGAAGTATACATCTAAGGTCTACGTTGATCCGAATTCGCACATCACATTATCACATAGACACTACTGTGGGTGCGTTTTGGGTATGGTTCGCGATGGACGTTCCCGCCAAAAAATCCCATTCACTTTACATTATGAGTGAGGCCAAAGGCGGGTTTCGGAAACCACAAATCATTCAAACGAACAGTAGACACTCATACTCATAAATCTTGCCGTTCCTCGAGAGTGTAAATTTGTATGAATACGTCGTTCAAGGTGCATTGCATGCAATTAGTTTATTCAACTCAGTACCCTTAAATGAAACATTGCATATTATCACATACCTATACTAACTTATAACGGTAAGCTTTTAAGCCGTAATTCAACAAAATTTGAAAAAGAATCAAAGAATTAGAGGAGAAAATTTGAAAAAAAATAAATAAAAAATGATTGTAAAAGTCGAATAATTTTTTTTTAATTTTTTAATTTTTTTTCGTCTAATTTTTCGATGTTTTTCAGTCCTAGTCCAACAGTCCGTCCGGGCCCGGTCTTCACGAAAAAGGTACAAAAATTCAAGGTTGTGGTTGCAGTGTCAACGCGAGAATACATCAGGCTGAGTCTGAGTTGCAGGAAGTCTGACTATAAACCCAGTTTTCATTTTTTGTCTCTCTGGTGAAAGTCGCTTTCACGAGCCGAGCCCCAGCCCAGATTGAATATCATGAGTTCTAGAATATTGTAACATGATAACATTACGTCGTCTTCGTCGTGACCAAGAAAAGTAGATTTCCCTAGATTTCCCTATTGTTGTGCGGCCAACAGAATCTAGACAAACCAAAATCAACCATGTTTCCATTCAAGCCGTTAACGGTTCGGCTTTCGTTTCATTGACTGTTAGCTTTCTGGAAAGTTTAAAGATTTAATTTTATGACCATATCATATCCCCAGCGTCTGTGGGACGAAGGAAGTCCAAACAGGGGTGACTTACAAAGGAAAGATAATCGAAATAAGAAAGTGTATAAATGCTAATACACATATAAGAGTGAACGCTCATGGAAGTATTTCGAAGTACGAAGTTAGAGATTACTCGATTGCTGATTCAATTTAGAAAAATAAAAAAACATAGCAGAAGTACGAATCATTTCGTAAAATTTATTCAATTAAGTAGCAACAACTGGAGGTTTCTAGTTACAAAACTTCACAGAACAATACCGGTAACTCTCAATTCTCAAAATTCTAACAAATTCATTCAAGGCAGTAAGGCACTTAATTAGCTCGACCAAAGACCAAGAATATTTATCACAAAAATTCAGTACAAACATTTTCGTAATTTTTTAGAAAATTATTTTAACATTCAACGCTCGTTGAAAAATCACATTTTTTTCAAAAGAGACCTGCTCTAGTCTAATTCATAATTATATTACGATTGGCTGACTTGATTCATTGAAAACTGTGAACATTTCCGTTACATTAAATAGACAAATCGGAATGAAGTCGCGACTCATACAGTACTACTAATACAGTAATAAATATCGCCCGGTTTAGAAGAAATAATACCGAGTTCGGTGCCAGTTATTTTGTCATTGTCCAAGAATTCAAATACAATAAATAGTTTCGAAAATTCCCAAATCGTGTAATGGACAGTATAATGTACCTAACCTGATTAAAGTTAACTGAAGATTTAGTTACTTATATTCAGCTCAGTCTGAATTTAAAAATTAATAAGATTCACAATTGTTCGAATATAATAACAATGACAGAAGGCCTGCTACGCAATAGACATCCAAGTTTCTCCTATCTGAATTTATTAATAAAAATTAATACGCTCTCACATTTCAAATCTTACTTGATCAATTTGTCCAATTTTGACCAATCTTTCGAACCAAAAATAATTTCACCTTTTCATAATACATTGTACTTTGGTCGATTCTATCTTTTTATAACAGGTGAAATAATGTTCCAACTGCTACAAATGATCACCCAATTGCGAATTATAAATTCTAATTATAGGAGAGTTGATTAAAAAAATGTACCGTAGGAAAAAACTTCAATTGGTTAATTTACACAAGAAAATTAACTTAGAGTATTATATTAACTATGGATGCTGAAACAATATAAATAGGAAAAAATAAAATACATAACATAACATATATAACAAAAAATTCAGTCAGTGGCAAGGCGCTGGGCGGTCAGACTGCCAAGTATTAGTTAACAGTCTATAACAGATTTTAAATGTGTATCACTGCGGAGAGTAATTTCAGCGGATTTGGGGTCAAAAATCACACCGGAAGACTTATTTGTTTTCCCGAACCCTTTTTTTCGACCACCACTGAGTGAATTTTCAACTATTGTGATAAGAGAACGATCCTGCAGCTGTGCGCAATAAGATGGTATATCACTACTCTCAATTCTGGAGAAGCAACCTGTCTTACAAATCTTGAGATGTTCAGCATAAATGGTATCAAATGGTATTGGGGAAAGAACACCGTCAATAGAAAAGTTCTTCGTGTTCGGAGCTTTGCGATGAATTCGTAGAAGAGTAGCCAAAATCACAGCTTGCTGAAGTGGAAGGTCTTCAGTTTTTTGTGGGCAAAGAAGTTTGGCAACAGCTGCAACGCTAATCTTGTCCCCGTTCTGATAGCATTGTTTCTTAGGTGTTGACGAATTTAAACCTGCAGAAAAAAGTAATTAGTATTGTCTTTAGCAGTGAGATTTGAAAAAATCAAGTCTAAATTAAAATACCTCCATCAGCTGTGCGTTTCAGAGGGGAGCGTCCATTCTCCTTCTCCAAAGACTGAATAGCCAACTTGCAAGCGCTGAGAGCTTTTCGCATATCTCCTGTTGTCGCTGCAACTTTCATAGCGACAAATTTTATTGCCGCCGGATCAAATACTTGATTCCCCGATGTAGTAACGCCTTTCAGTCGATCCTCTAAAATTAGTGCAATATCATCTCTCTCGTATGGTGGGAAGCTCATTGAATGACAATTTTGAACTGGAGTAGTTTCCTTTTTCAAATTAGATCTGGAAATATTTGGCTTTGGAGATGAAAAAAATTTCGGCAAATGCCGAACTGTTAAATCGAGTGTATTTGCAATGCCAATTAAAATCAGCTTAGAACTAGGGATTCGCGTCCACTCGAACAGTAAATATAACGATTCCTTCGAAGCACTCGCAAGAAGTTGGTCCATTTCGTCCAATATCAAAACACTACAAAAATATAAAATATGTAAAAAATATATAAATATATAAAATATATAAAAAATGTGGGATAAGTTTGCATTCCAGTGAAAAATAAAGAATCTGGCATCCATAATTATTTCAAATTATTAACACATCAGTTACTTACATGGGTTGGGCAGTCTTCGAGGTAATTCTTTTTATAAGGCATTCTTTTACACCAATGTCATCAATATTTCGGAGTCTGAGCAGCTTTGCGATATCATCTAATAAAAAACCCGGTTTGCTTTTACCCTTGCAATTGACAAATAATTTCAGAAACCGGTACGATTCGGAATCATTAGAATTCGACAATCTTTCGAGAACATATGTGACAACTGAAGTCTTTCCGGTTCCAGGGGCTCCAGAAATGTACATACTGCCGGCAGTACGTTCAGATAAATGTTTAACTGTGAACTGGTAGACTTCATTAATTTCCGCTTCACGGCGAGGAAGAGAATCAGGAATCGAGTTATGAAGGGCTCTTTTAGCCAAATAAAATGGATCAACGTCCACTTCTTCCAATTGTAAAATCGCTTGTAATTTTGAGTCCAGAGGGGGACTTTGGGAAATATTCTCCACATTGAAAAGATTCTTTCGAACCCCTTTTTTCTTTTCCACTGTTTTAGTTTCGGGAAACGAATCCGTAATTCTCTTTTGTCGTAAAGTCATTCTCGGTTAAACCTAGAATAAAAAAGGTAGTGCTAAATTGTTAGTGATGTGATAACTCTTGCGCAAATCTAAAATACGTGCTGAATTAAAACCTTGGGTTAACGAAGCGACCCGTTTAGTAAACTTCAGATCTTAATTCCAACAGATTATTATGTCTGACAAATCATCGGCCAATATATAATATTATCAAAACAAATCAAAAATTATAAAACTACAATTGATTTACCTTTTTGTTTGCCTGCCTCACGTCCAATATAAAATTCTGATCGTCGTGTGCCCCCAATTTCCAGATCCAACTGTTGCTTGTCAATTCCTAATTTAAATCAAAATCGGTAAAACAATTAAATAATACAGAACCGCTCTTCTATTCAGCTCTTCTATTTCTATGTGATGATATTTCGCCGCAGACTGGGATACATGGTTTTCTGTTTCTTCACTTGTTTAATGCAGTCCCAGCCAAAGCACATAATTAGGCCCCCTCGGTACATAATTAGGCCTCCCACGTGGGAGGCCTGATTATGCTCCAAAGTGGTCTATTCAGGCCCCTTTGGAGCCAGATTATGCTCCAAGATCCTGATTAGGCCCCAAAGTGGTCTAATCAGGACCCAGAGGGAGCCTGATCAG
>JAQFYE010003765.1:0-14556 GCA_034694305.1 Protaphorura glebata
CCGGTCCAACCTAGACCCGCCATACACTTTTTCACACCAATTGGGATCCCCTGACATGGAAGTTAAAAATACTCTGCACAAAGAAGTACTCTTTTTCGCCTATCTCCGAAAATTTCATGAATTTCATTTTAAGGAAATCCGTACGACGATTTGCGTGTTAAAAAAGTCTGTCCATGGGCGGGACTCCAAGAGAAATCTAGGAAATCTCTGGCCTTGGGAACTGTATCTTCGCCATAGAAAGATAGCAGCCTGAGTTTCACAATCATACTCTGGGTATAAATGCATGCACGTTAGACCACCAGGAGGTACCCTTAGTAGTAGCAAAGCAATGGAACCCAACTGTACCACGAGTAGGTACCCCTAGTAGTGGCAAGCCAATGTGACCCTTTTGGACCATGAATGGGTACCCCTATTGGAGGAATGCTGGTCCGGTTGGATGGCTTTGATTTCCTTGTACTAGGGGTAACTATTAGTGGTCCAATTAGTTTGCATTACTTTCCTACTACTAAGGGTACCTATTCGTGGTCCAATTTGGTAGTATTATTATCCTACGTAGTATGGGTACGTATCTGTCGACCAGTTGGTTTGCATTACTTTCCTACTACTAACGGTACCTCCTGGTGGTCTAGCTACATGGCGAATCTAACGTGCCTGCATTTACACCCATAGTAAGATTGCGATAGATAGATATGCTTTATCCAATTGTCAAACCGCTTTCACCGAAGTGTTCTTTAAGCCACTGGGACAGTCTACACACTACTATGACACAAAATAAACATTTGAATTAATCAACAACTATAACAAAGGAGAGTACATTTACACATTTCGAAGAAAACGAACCAAATCGTAAGCCGATAGACATTTTTAGCCAATAAATACCAAGCTAAGTTTCAAATACATCTGAACGTTTATGCATAAGCCAAGCGCTCACATTTTCACGAAATTCCTCGAGTGACTGGTCGGAGACCTCTACAATTAACTGGAAGAGAATTCCATAAAGTAGTGGCTCTGTGTTGATAAGATGATTTATAAAAACACAGTCTATGATTTGGCATAATTAAGTAACTATTATCCACACTTGACTTCGGAAACATGTTTCCCAGTCCTGCCGTATTGAATTTCAGTTATCTTAACAAGTCTTAGCAAAGTAAAATACTACAGTCTCTCATTTACCGAAAATAAGTTAAAACTCTCTAATAAATCTCGAGGATCGACATTTCTTTTCTTCCTACGGAGCGAATCTCTAATTTTAACAAACTCGTTTGATTTAAAGCGAATATCAGGCTGCCATCTTCCTATGGCGGAGATACACTTCCGAAGGCTAGAGGCTTCTGATGGGTTCCCCCCATGGACAGACTTTTTTTAACACGTAAAATGCAGTAACAATTTTCTGAAAATGAAATTCATGAAAACTTTTGGAGATAGGCGAAACAAAAAACTCATTTGTACAGACGACTTTTAACTTTTTTTCCCATGTATGTGGATCCGAAATGGTGTGACGAAGTGTATGGCGCGGGTCTAGGTTGGACCGGCACCTCGGATTGTTCCCTTGTTAGTAAATCCATAAAGTTTTATAGTTTTCTCGTTCTATCCATCGAATATCAAACTAGCGACACACGCTCGTTGGTCGGGACACCATAAAAGCAGTACCTAACGAACGGCTGAAAAATAGACATGCACTTCGCAAGATGTAATTCCATACTAAAGTACGTGTCCATTATTATTGTCCTTGTGCTAGAGTGAGTGCACATAATTATGTATAAGAATTTTTGTTTAAGTTCTTGATTGGTGGTGCATTATCACCCAAGGTCAACTTAAGGTTTATGATGTTAATACTGTGACGGAAACTAGAGCATCCGAGTACGTGATTTGGCATATACAAGTCAATGTAATGATTCTAATAAATTATCGTAATGAAATTCTGGTTGGATCGGGTCGTACGGGAACGACTCGCGGCGCGGGTCATACTCTGCCTTGCTAAGTATGATCATTTAAATATTCTACTCGACTGAAGGTCGGGTTGGATCGGAACGGCTCATCCAATCCGATCCATTAATTGACATTGTGGCCTCTAGCGTTAAGAATTAATATTCCTGGGAAATTGGATCAGTCAGTGACGTAAATCCAGAAGTACACATGATATTAACAAACGTTAATTAATGGAATTCCAATGTTAAACCTCAATCAGGTTAATTCATTCACGACCACTTATCTCCGGCCGAACTTATGGTTAAAATAAATCTCATGTTTTAAATAGTACATGCTTGCAAATAATTAGTAGTGAAAGAAGGTCAAGGTGGTGCAAAAATGTTGGACGTACTATGCCAAGCTGTCCCACAGGCCTATTAATACATTCGTTACCTTTAGTGCAACGCAATAAGCCCAGCAGACTTGTATTCTGTCTCAACGTAAATATTAATATTACGTGAGGTCTTAAACACTTAATTTCGGAAGAGAATCTCTCAGTAAACGCGACCCGCCTTAGTGTACAATCCATAGTCTCTTGTTTATATAGAAACATGCACCTGTACGGAAATTGGTTCGGGTGGCGCATTTCATGGTATGCATACCTAATCAAAGTTATTTATTGCAGGACAAGTCATTCATGCTAAAATGGGGTAAGAAAGTCGGGTACCAAGATGACGTCACTAATGATTGTTGAGAGATATCGGGTGTGATAATAGTACAGTAATGCATTCGTCCAACTGAGGCTAATTTTGGACTTGTCTAGCAGGGTTGGTTTCGTTCTCCCTCTTAGAAGTAGACGATAAGCCTTCAATATCTTAATTCTGGTAACACACAAATCCCCAGAGTGTAACCTTGCACCTTTTAGTTCCGAAGAACTCAAATAATCGCCACCCTCTGTTCCGATAGGAAGATCTGGCTAGTCTGGCATGTTTCTCTTTTCGTTAAATTCTGTCATATTCAGTCTTCAGTCTGAACCAGAATTCCACTATCTTAGTATCTTCTGTGCATCCAAGTAACCTTCACTACCATTCACTGCGTTTGTTGCTTTTGATTTAAAATTTTGGTAGTTTTTAATGTCGAACCTCAGATTAGTGATACTGGTTTTGGTTGGACTATTAACGTATTGGCCAACACCAGCGGCAGGAAGAATCAAGTTTCGTATACCCGTAGTGATTCCAATTCTATCAAATTCTAATTCAGAGTCTTATTCCAATTACAATCACAACCCTCCACGGTCTAATTCCGATTCCGGATCTTATGGTGAGAATGTCATATTGTTGCGCATTTAGGCCAATTCGCCGTCTAACCGTTTTATTTTATTTTTACCTCCGTGGGCCTCCAATGACTACAATATCCTTGAATTTTCAAGGGGAATGTTACTTAATTTCGAATGAACGTCAAAGGATTCCACACAGGTCTTATGAAAAATGGGCGTCTTTTTAATATGATGGACTAAACTGATATGGAGAGATCGTCTCATTTTCCCCTAATATAATATTGTGTTACGTACATTCTTAAACGAGGTGACCGTTTAAGGTCATGACCTTTACAAACTTGGTTAGGTCATTACAAAGTCTTGAGAAGTCTATACGATAAAAAGAATAAAGGCGAATTGAGTTTAGCTCCCATTTCAACATACAGTATGTACAGTGGCGCGGTTCGGATGGCTTTCTCTTTTTCCAGCGTTTATATACTCAAGGGTAAAAGAGCTCAGGATGGAAGTACTTAGATTGTTTCTCAACGATTTTGACACATTTATCCAAAACAATATTTTGGAAACTATGAATTTGGAAGTGTACATTTATTTCGAACACCCTGTAGTTCAGTCTTCAAAACATCTATATATAAAAAAAAATTACAAAAATGTTACAAAATTTTAAGTTTTGAGCCATTTCTTAAAACGTTAGTAGGGACAGGAAACCGACCCCAGGGAACTCGAAATTCTACGAGTTAATTTCCATGAAGGTTTTGAGATTTAGAATTTCAAAAAATTCACAAAAAAATAAGTTTTGAGTGCTGCACGAGCTGATGGGCGTTTTGACGGTTTGAAATGAAAGTCTTCCAGAAAAAAGCATGGTGGGCCAAATCGTTGCGGAACACCCTTTGTACTTCCCCTCGTCAGCGTGGTGTCTGTAGATCGAATCTCTGAACGCAGAAACTTTTATCTGCGTATTGAGAGATTCGATTTAATGATGCATAAAAATGTGTTTTTAGAAGTTGCAATTTTGCAATGTACTATCTGACAAGGTCATTTCCTGCTAGCTTCCGTTTGCTTTTAGGGTATGGAAATTCCGGACAGAGTCCCTCGCCACCACGTGTGACGTCTAGAGAAGATATGATGTGAGTCAAAGTTATGTTGTCTGTCCTATTTCAAAAATAGTTCACGGTTCAAAAATTGGAAATCTAGGTAATTTAAATAAAAACTTGCAATCGAGATTATATTCCAGTTTAAAAGGAGAAAAATACCAACATGAATTCATATTTGATGTAAGGTGTAGTCAGAGTCGTCATCTCATCGTGACGCTTGTAGGTATTTTTTGCAGAGAGCGGTTAAGGAGGGTACCCCTAGTAGTGGGAAATAACCAATACAGAGAAAGTGTAGCCACGCGGTTTTCTATGTTTCAACTTTTGAATTCTGTACTTTATTTATTAGAAACCCGTCTCAAATACAAACCGGGTCCCGAATACAAGCGGGGTCCGAAGGAGGCTAGTTTAGTTAGTACCCCGGGTTTCTATTCAGTATTTTGCGGTACGTATATTGCAGAGAATCTTATGAAGGATATAGGGAGCTGTTCCGCTTGAAATTCTGTTGCGCGCAGCGGTGCTAACGAGTGCTTAAGTAAAAATAGGCTTTAAAAACGTATTTTTCAACGGGATTTTGACAGAAATGCGCTTAAAATAATATTTCTCGCAAAATCTGCCAACGGTATCTTTTTTGCAATATTACT
The DNA here is from genome assembly GCA_034694305.1 of Protaphorura glebata. NCBI lineage: Eukaryota > Metazoa > Arthropoda > Collembola > Poduromorpha > Onychiuridae > Protaphorura > Protaphorura glebata. Next base: position 4,917 of record JAQFYE010003765.1, read on the forward strand.
TGTTTTTTAATTTCCGAAATTTTGTTGGACCGGAGTCGGTTTTTGGCCAGCAAGGCATTTATAGTAAAAAATCAGACTTGTTTGTCTCTTTAAATTCATTGCCGGTTAAAAATCGACTTTCTCCAAACCGGCTCAACAAAATTTTAAAAATTGCATGAAAATAGTGCAAAAAAGATCACATCGGTAGATTTTTCGAAAATAATTATTTTGGGCGCGGCCTTACAGTTGAAAAATCCGTTTTTTCCTGCCAATTTTTGCATAAGCGCTCATCAGTGTCGCCGCGTGTAACGTATTTTCAAGCGGAATAGCTCCCTAGATCGTGAGGTTGAAGTATGAGGTTACGTGCCACCCTGTAGAGTAGTCTTGGGGAAAACAGTGAAAGTTTGTTCAAAAAAATTAAAATATCAGCTTATTTTAGCGAATATTCAATATTATTCGGCAGTCGGTATACATGTGGCGTAATGTACTTAATTCTTTCATTTATCAATACTCTGTATTCTGTAAATATCCTTAAATACCATGTATGTAATTCCAACGAAACTTCCACTACTGTAGTGCTTGGGGTTGCGTACTTGGTGCGTTCCTTTCAATTGCAATTGGATTGCCAACACTCTTTTATTGCATCAACAGGTGGAAAATGAAGAAGCGATCGAATACTGGTATGGACGCTTTATTTTAATATTTTAATTATACAGAAAAAGTACAATTCTAAAAACGCAAACCTCATATCCCACAAAATGTTGAAAATTGAGTTAAACCAACGCAAGAGTCATGCTCCAAAATTACAAAATGCTTTTGATTACGAATTGTGGAATTTGTGGATTGATTTCTCATTAACTGGATACACATTCGCAATTTCGTGGTAGTTTGGTTGGATGTTCACAATCTGATTTTTACGTTTCATTTTGAAACTTAATTTCATACTGAACGATAGGTGCTGATCCTTCGAGTGAGGCGGAACTTGCTCAAAAACTCCGGATTCAGAACGAAGATGGTGAAGCCGAACCGTCCAAACGTACGTTATTTATTAAGATCAATCATCCAATATAAATCGAACTCTCAAACTGAGAGTACGAAGCGAGAACTGCGATAGTTGGAGAAATATTGAAACGGAAAAAATTAGTGAGTACATATTCTAATGCCTTTAATATTAATGAGGATGTCTACCATTGGAGCTGGCTGTAGTACATAATGTACATCCATTGTCGCCCCTTGTGATAGATTTCAATTCGCCTAAAATTCCAACAAGCGGCGAAAAAAATCAAATAAGTAAAAGACAATCATTTTTAAATACTTTTTACGAGGACTCTAAATTAACTTAAATGTATCAGGATTCGTCGGATAAAACACGTTAATAAAAAATAAAATCTAATCTAATAATCTGTGTATTGGTAGGATTTGGACTCAGGGAAGCAATGTTCTCTCAGAAACGGATTGCTGGACCTCACTGAAATACGCAAGGAAAATATGACGGAAATCTGCCTTATCTGGCCCATTGACGTATTGTTTATATAGTTCACCACTTGTTTCTATTATATACAACATAATAAACCCGCCCCGTCAGAGGGGATAATAAAATTATATCCATTCATTGAATATGTTTAAATAAGTCGAAATTTGGTAGTATTGAAATCAGGTTCACCAACTAGATGTCCACAATTTACAATTTACAACTTCCTGTTTACCATTTTTAGTTTCATGTCATATGAACCGTTGTGCATGGAATGTCTTAAAAAACGAGAAAAAATTAATGATACTGTGGGGATAATGGTTTCCATTTTAGAATCTGCATCTCTTTCTAAAGAGTAGACCACTAGTGGATAACGGAATTGTATACACGATCCAATTTATTTTTTTATTACTAGTGAATCTTGTGATTGAATTTCAAGGTAATATTAGCTTATAAAAATCTCAAATGAAATCAGTTAAAAGTCTTAATTGTTTTCAACATAGTTCACGGCCCAGTATTACTGGGCCAGTAAACTTTAATACGTCCTTCTCAATACACATTGTTGGGGAAAGTGGATTATGATTTGCCACCACAACTGTAGCCCGCGGCTTTAACGGTCATACTAGTGCCAGGTTAGACGATTCCGTCATAATTTCTTATTCGCATCTGCTAGTTGTTTACTCTGAACGACGTACGTTTCGAAATTGGGAAGCAATTCTATGGAACTACGACGGAGTTCAAATTTGCGGGCGGATTTTGATATAAAAAAAGTAACTGCTCTTTTAAGCACACTCCGATCCAGATATCAGCAGAATCAACCTTCAACGTAGCTTCTTACCTCACACAATGGTCACGTCTGCCAGCAGTGCTTCCTGATGAAAATACGAAGACAAATGTTTCGAGCCATGTCTAATTTCGGCCCATCCAACTTTCCAACTGTCGCGTCACACAGCATTGTCCGTTAATAATTATATATTTGTTCTTTAGTTTATATTTCCTTTCATTCAAATTAAAATTGTGATTATTCAAAAAATAATTAGTATTCAATTCCACAAAAATCAGTATCTTGATTTTTTATTGCAAATTATATTCTCACTTTCCCATTCTTAACCCAAGACAACAAAGCAAGGATTCACATAATGTTGTGTAATCGGTTACGGGCGGAATTCCACAATTATTTCAAATTCACACAAAAGAAACGGGATATTTAGTTTTTTCTATCTCGTCAATTTCAAAATTTATTTGGAACAAATTATTTTGAAGTAAAACTAAAGTATTTATTAGAAACACTGAGCACACATTCAAAATGAAGTTATAACAAACAGAACTTTCTTCAAGAAAACCTGAAGAGCGAGGATACCGGAAACGGAAAACAGGGTGAGTTGAAGAAAAATCTGCGCACAATTTTCACGAGGAAATATCCATAATATATATCTGGCAGACTCCACAGCCAAAACCACTTAGCCGATAAAAATAATTTGAACACCTACGGTTCAGAACTTAGACGACTTGTTGGATTTCGATGTATTTTAATATGATAGACTAAACTGATATGGACAGATTGTCTCATTTTCCCCTAACATACTGCTGTGTTACGTACGTTCTTAAAAACGGTGACTGTTTCAGGTCATGACCTTCACAAACTTTGAGGAAGTCATTACAAAGTCTTGAGAAGTCTACAAGATATAAAGAATATAACCGAATTTAGTTTAGCTCCGATTTCAACGTACGGTATATGCGGTGGCGCCGTTTGGACGGCTTTCTCTTTTTCCAGTTTTCCTTCAAGGATAATGTAACTCACAAGGGTGTTTCCCAACGATTTGGACCAATTTCTCCGAAACCATATTTCGGAAACTCTTCATTTGGAATGTGTACATCAATTTCAAACACCGTGGAGTTCAGTTTATGAAAAAATATAGTAGAAAATATACTAATCTACAAAATTTTAAGTATTTAGATATTTCTGAGAAACTGAAACGGGGTGACTGGAGTTTCTACGTTTTAATTTCTATAAGGATTTTCAGTTTTAGAATTTTGAGAAATACGCCAGAAATCGGATTTTTCTGCTCCAGCTGCTTGAGGTGAACATATTTCAGAAAAAGGCTGCTTGGGTCAAATCGTTGCGAAACACCCTGACCCTAAGTACTTCCCTTGTCAGTAGTGTGGTGTCTGTAGATCGTATCTCTCAACACAGAAACTGCAGTCTGCATTGAGAGATTCGATGCAATGGCACAAAAAAGCGTTTTTAGAAGTTGCTATTGTGTATTATATCTGACAAGGTCATTTCCTGCTAACTTCCGTTTGGTGTTAGGGTATGGAAATTCCGGACGGAGGTCGCCCGCCGTCGAATGAGGCATCTAAAGAAGATATGATGTGAGTCAAAGCTATGTTGTCTGCCCTTATTTCAAAAATAGTTCACAGTTCAAAAATTGGAAATCTAAATAATTTAAAAATTTGGAATTAAGATTATAAATGAGGAAAATACCACCGTTAATTCATATTCGATGTAAAGCCGTCATCCCATCGCGACGCATGTATGCATTTTTCGTATAGTAGAGCGGCTAAGGAGGGTACTCCTAGTAGTAGGATATAATCAATACAGAAAACCAGTAAGAATGATCACTGATCAACTCAAGTGTGATCTCAGGCAAAAATATTTCCATCTGAAAGCGCGATCGTGCACAGCGCGCGCTGGAATTTTAAAACAGAATTCATGAAAAGCCTTCAAAACTCGAATATCTGGAAAAATCTACTTCACCACCATATTCGCAAGTGTTTTTGAAAATTTTGAGCCGCGACTTGGCTATTTTTGAGAAAGTGGATTTTGCCTCAAAATTTCGTTTCGTTTTGAAAATTTTGATCTTTCCGACAAGGTATTCCACTTGATTGTACATATTGTGGTTCCCGCTGTAGGGCTTGAGACAATACATATTAGACACCCTGTACTGTAAATTCTTAAAAACCGTGTATGTAATTCCCATGAAACTTTCACTGTAGTGCTTGGGGTTGCGTACTTGGAGCGTTTCTTTCACTTGCAATTGGATTGCCAATTCTCGCCTATTGCTTCAACAAGTGGAAAATGAAGAAACTGACGACTACTGGTATGGACTACGGCCGCCGTATTTTATTATTTTATCCCTGACAATGTACGATTCTAAGAACGCAAACATTAGACAGAAAATGTTAAAGATTGAGTTAAACCAATGCGAATATGTCATGCTCTAAAATTAGGAAATGCTTTTGAATATGAATTTTGGATGGATGGCCATATTGTCCATGGATGGAATGAGTCAAAATATCGCCCAAGGACGTAAAATATTGTCAAACAATCGGTCATACTATTACTAGGGACGATTACTACTTTCGATCTGATTTTTATGTGACATTTATTTTGAAACTTAATTTCATACTCGAACGATAGGAGAGATATCGAGATGCTCTCTGTATATCAAACTCTCAAAATGATAGTTTGAAGCCAGAATTGCAAAAATTAGAGCAATATCAAGACTGCACAGATTAGAGAGTGCATATTCTAATGACTTAATACAATGGCATTGTCGAAACAGTTCGATTTGCCGTTGAAGCTGGGTGTGATATACAGCGTGTTTCAAAAGTCTTAGACTACTTTTAGGTAGGGTTGAAAGTCTTCTATGTTCAGGTTGCGCGGGAAAAGAAATTTGGATTTCGCAATTTTGTAATTTTCTCTGATTCGGAATGTTTGCTAATTTAACTACACTGATCTTAACATATATTCACTTGAGTTTGATTTCAAACTAGTCTAAGACTTTTGAAACAGCCTGTACATCCATTGCAACCCCTTGTGATAGATTTCAATTCTCTTAAATTCAAACAAACGGCGATAGACATCAAATAAGTAAAGATTTTCATTTTTGAATATTTTTTACGTGTACTGCTCTAACTTAAAATAATGTATTCGTAGGAGTTGAAGTCAAGGAAGTACTATTCTCTCAGAGACGGATCTCTGGGCCTCGCTGAAATATATTATGCAAGAGGAAGATATGATATGACGGAAATCTGCCTTAAATGACCCATTGACCTGGTCTTTACATAGTTCACCATATGTTTCTGTAGACAACATAACAAACCAGCCCCGCCAGAGGGAATAATGAAATTATATCCATGCATTGAATACGTTTAAATAAATTACAGTCGAAATTTGGTAGGATTAAAGTCGGGCTCACCAACTAGATGTCCACAATTTTCTGTAACAACTTCCCGTTTGCCATTTTTTGTTTTCTGTAATATGAAAGGTTTTACATAGTGCAGTTTCTTCAAAGAACGAGAAAAAATGAGACTGTGGGAAGAATGGTTTTCATTTTAGGTTCAGCACATTCTTGTAAAGAGTATACCACCAGTGTATAACCTAATTGTATAAACGTCCAATGTATTTTGTTGTTTTTCATTACTAGTGAATCTAGTGATTGATTTTCAAGACAGCGTTAAGCTTTATAAAATTCTTAAATGAAACTCAATCAAAAGGCTAAATTGTGATTAATGAACTACACGGTCCAGTAAACATTAGTACGTCCTTCTCGATACACATTGTTGGGGAAAGTTGGATCAATATTTGCCACCACGTCTGTAGTCCGCAACTTTAACAGCCTTACTGGTGCCAGATTAGACAATTCCGTCCTAATCGTCTATTCGCATTTGCTAGTTGTTTGCTCTGGACGACGTACGTTTCAAAATTGGGAAGCAATTCTATGCGAACTCTGAACGGAACGCACTCTGAATGGAAATGCAAAGACAAACATCATTTTCTTCTCCAAATCGAGCATGAGCTAACCTTGAGAGGAGATGGTTGTCAAAGAACTTCGCAGTATCCAATGAAATAAGTCGGGATCATTCTTAATATAAATTAATACTTGTGCACAAATAAATGACATGACGTAACCTGTATGTAATTTTTATTTTCGTAATATTTTCCGAGTTCAATTTACGATGAATTCGAATTGGATGAATCATCCACTTCCAAATATGAACTACTAACATTTTGTTGTGCTCGGCCGCATTGTTTATGGGTAGAACAATAGAAATCCGGCAAATGCTCAATTTCAGTCTCATCAATCAGTCCAGGGAATCCAACGCAATCTGTATGAGCCTTTTTTTTAAACAGATACATAGAATACGTTAATAATTTGCTGGTAAACCGCAAATTATTTTAATTGTAATAGATTTCTCACAAAGTCGAACGAGGTTTATTTAAGTGAGAAACATATTACCAAAGATTTGCAAAATAAACAGTATATTAGACCTACCGAAGCGAGACAAGCTTTATCAGTATCTTTTTTCCAACTGCAAGTAATCCATCCGGATTCATAAATTCTCTCCCCATGGATGACATTTTGTTTCTCACACAAGAAACATACTTTTGGAACTACCGGATCCGACTTTGCTCGCTTCTATCAAAAAAAAAATTGGTCTTTCAAATTAGATTAATTACTGATGAAATTGAATTCGGAGAAATTCAAACACGATGTTCAAATTGGTAAAATTTAAAAAAAGAAATATTTCAATTTTGTTTACTATTGGCATACCTTTGAACTCGAACCGTGACTGTGACCGATTTCTGGACTCCCATCATTGGCTTCGGTTTCTTCAGAAGAATTTGGACTTGAATAATTAGCTCGAGACGTCGAAGGATGATATTTAACTGCTGTCTGCTTCCTTCGAACCCTGCAATTTTTGTGACGAAATGTTAAAGACCTACAACAGGCTAACTTAAACTTGACTAAAAAATAAGCAGCTGGAATTTTGAAATACCGTCTTTTCTTTATTAGAACCCCCCGGCTTCTATTAAAAACGTAAATTCCTGACCGGGTTGTAATGGAGACCGGGTTTTATTAGAGCAAATACGCTATATAATTAAATTTTGAATATACAATATAAACTTACGGAACGTTTGCCTTTCCCGTCCAATTTGTGGTCATCTTCTGGTTCTTTAGTAGAAGTCTGTTTAGATTTATGATTTTTTTTAGTGTTAATAATTAAAAATGTTTAGACTGAGAAGTTTTCAATTTTTGGTAACAAATTATTATTATATTATTTTTAAAAGAAATATTGAAACTATGGTCCAAATTGTGTGATTGTTTCCCTCAATTTAATTTGAACTCAACATGCCGTGATCTGTTCCAAATGTTACCTTACTGTTACCGTCAAGCCGGAGAAAATCGGTAATGAAGGGAATGGTAAAGTATAGGAAGTGTTTAAATAGAGGGATGACACAGATGAGACATGGACCATTGAGTAGCAATACTGATGGCGATTTTGTGACGTATTTGGAACACACGCAATACACACACACTATCCACACAGAGTCCATCGGTTCTGTGCTTAAAATACTAGTCAGCGCTCAAAACTAATTGAAAATGGAACAGTGGTACATTAAATTTACGCACGAATTATTAAAAATGTTTTTTTTATACTTTTGACCTTTGGTTGGCATTTTAAGGACAGAACCGATGGACTCTGTGTGGATAGTGTGTGTGTATTGCGTGTGTTGCAAATACGTCACAAACTCACCATCAGTATTGCTACTCAACGGTCCATGTGTCTCATCCCTCTATTAAACGATCCCTAGTAAAGTAGAAGTAATAATGTACGACGAAATAGTCGGGAACCACGAGGATGGCGAATGAAGGATAAAAACGCACTTGCTTAGTACGACGATTGTGCAGTAATATTGGTCGGAGTGAGGTGTAAATCTGCATAGCAGGGTTGGAGCTCTTCACCTTCTTCGTAGAAATAGACGATAAGCTATCATTTGACTCAGAATGATCAACGTACAGTTCCACCATGTGGATTATTTAGTGTTGTCACTTGTAACGCAATGTCAATACCTGGACACCCCGATTTCGGGAATTGTTGGATACATCTTACATCCACAAAAAATTGATAAAATTCAACAATGGAAGATTATGACTCAACCACTTCAACGTTACACATTTATTGAACAATTGAGACCAACGGCATGACTATTTAGTTCAATTCTGTGAATGTCTTATCTGGCCGAGAATGACAAATGCATGAAATGCAGATAATGTAAGCCAATCCATATTTTGCGAGACTCTGAATTCTCTGATTACATGAAATTGTCTCGTAATCATCAACTATTATAAAACGCTTGAATAAAAAAATATAACCAATGTGCTAGTACTGTGTAGTGTACGAAACCACGCCGGTTCTTCAATATTAATTTTAGTCGACAATTTTTGTACCGGATATTATTTTCTTCTAAATTCTTTCAACTCTACCAAAAATGGCGAGCGATCACCGGAAAATAATGACGCAAAATTTGACGTTTCTGGCAGACAACACGCTTTTAACCGGTCGTATACTAGACGAGTGTGTAACGAGAGAAATCTTTGTTCCAGATCAACGTTCACAAATTGTAAGAAAATAGGCAGAAAATTAAAACCTCGTTATAACGTATCCTGGATATAACGAATTAACTTTAAATAATGTGTGTATTCCTTTATAGAAGAAAAGGGGTTCCCTGAGTGACTATGACACCAAGAGCTATTTCTACAACCAGGTCCTTCAATATGTGGACGATGAAGGTTTCGCAAAATTCGTTGCACTTGGTGAAGAACGGGAGACGAAACAACCTGGGACTGTCTTAGAAATATTAAGAAAAGGTCTGAAAAATCCTGTCGTTTCAAATCTTCTCCCGGATTACGATTTTGCAAATAAAACTTATTTGGATGGGGCTACGGTTCGTCATATGACCTGGACGGCCCCTCAGACATCATCGGATAAAATTCCAGAATTTGATGTAAGCAGACATCCATGAAGATTCTTGAATTTTATTTTACAACTAATACTAATAATTTCTAAATTTCTTTGAAGAGATATGAAGTCAAATCAAATGCGAGATATGCACTCATTGTGAACATCACACATTTCGGAGATGAAAGAAACAGGAATGGGGCTCAATATGACTCGGTTGCTTTGGCAACGGTTTTAAAGAAATTTGGATTCCATGTTTCAGAAATTGTTGGAGAGGGCGGTCAAATTACTTCCAGGGTAGGTTCAGTGACAATTTTCAGATGTCGTAAACCTACTAAATTGTAAATTCTGACTGCAAAATTAGACAAAGTTCGATGTATTTCAAAATATGAAATACGAGACCAGGTTTAATTTTGGTTTAAATTACGGACAAATTTTCAA
>JAQFYE010003766.1:0-14556 GCA_034694305.1 Protaphorura glebata
CTACAACATGTGAGCATATGGGGCAAGCCGTGCGCGAATCTATAAATCCGACGTGGGAGACATCTGCGGATTGAAACAGAAGCTGCGAACAGCAAATGTTTTATTTGTGTAAACAATATTGTCCCCTCCATATTGGCCTCATTCCTCCAAGACATGGACAATTACGTAATTTGAATTAAAAATGCAATTACAATTCCGAAGTACAATTCAAAAAGTGCATTTTGTAAATTGCAATTACAATAACACACTTGTTTCCTGGCATTCCTGCATGGTAATGACCCAAGTCTGCTAGAGAAGGTCTTTCTGTAGCATTCCCTAGGCCAAATGGAAAATAACACGCCATCTACGAAAAATACGCTTAATTATGGGCATACCTAACGGGTTTATTAAGCGAGCGGATCGTAGCGAAGCTTTTCTGTTCCACTAGGTGGTCCGAAAAGCGTTTGTATCTCTCCCATGTGTATGTAAGCACTTTTTTGTCCAGAGCTTTTCTCCGGAACTACTGGGCCGATCGGGCTCAAATTTTTTGGGGAGATTCTCCTGGGGGTGGAGTTGTGCACTGACTACATTTTGACCGTCTACTGTTAAGGGGTGTCCCCTTAAACTCGACTTTTAGGGCATGAGTACTTTCTATGGGATAAATTTCCATAACAACCGAGTAGTTTGCCTCTCAGTACAACTGACGTAAACAAACTCCGCCGTTGCCATGGAAATTTTCTCATGGACGGATGATGAAATGATTGAATATCTGGAATATTTGTTATTCGTTGTATTTGAAGAATAGTTAAATAGTATCTCTTCTAATGATTTTTGCGTAAAAGTCATATATCGTGTAACGTGTAAGGTTATGATATTATACATTACGGGGTCCAGGGGCAGAGTCCCGGCGGGGGTTGGGGGCAGAGCCCCCTATTTAAAATAAGGTTTAACAATTTATCATGGTATGATTCTACTGGGCGAGATATTATTTTACTGTGCAATTTAATTTAAAAACTATCGTGAAATCCCTCTATACTACTGGGCGATAAAATCACTCCCTTTCCTTTTGAAAAGACGGGATGATGAGCTTCGCTTCGCTCGCTTTTCTGTGGCAAAACCGTTGACGGGATGACATATTCCTAGTTTATCAAAGTATAAGATAAGAACTGCGATCAGATATTTTTAGTTTCTCGGTCGGTTCGGTCGTACGGACCGAAAAACTGAAAGGCTCGGACTCGGATGGAGGAAAAAAATAGATGATAGAATGCGAAAAATCAAGCCAAAGTTACCGAGTGCACTCTGTCGTCAATTTATTTGGGCGGTATTTTGCACATTTTATGAACACAACAAAGATGCGCAAAGTGGACAATTTGCTTGTGCCCTTGTTTGCTGGACTGCTTTCTCTCGTTTCTTCTACTTACTTGAAATTCGAGCGAGGTCATATTTTGGTCATTTTCGTTCGGTTAAAAAGTATTTTTGTCAGTGACTAACAGGACGCCAGTGGCATAAATTTGGGGAGATCTCGAAGAAAGAATGCCACGCAGACGTCGAAGAAAGGTACAACCGAAGCGACGAAATGTGACCAAAGCGTCGACTTCGACTACTGGATCGCAGAATGGACAGAGCCGTGGTCAAGGTTCAAGTTCCTCTTCAGTCCCATCTCATAGGATGGAGGGAATGCCAGGTAAGGTCTTTCAACGAATAAAAAATTAAAATGAGTGACCAAACCCTGACAGGAGTTGAATGTCATATTTTCGTGTTTTTTGAAATATTATCCAAAATATGTGTTAAAGTTAAAACTGGATAAATTGTTTAAAAAATAATGAAAAGTGCGTTGGAACTGGATAATTTGTCAATTCAAAACAAACGTAACGGTAATGGGGTTCTGATGCTGCAAACTTCTTCGAATGAAGTGAAGGAATATTTTTAACATTTTTAGTTAGTGAAAGGGTGAGTTAACTGAAGAATTATAATTATTTCAAAAATAGTAAAAGCGGTTTGGAAGAATAAACTGGTATTTTGAAACAACATTTGGGGGGAAATGGGGAAAATCCCGGGTAGGGGAGTATATAGGACATACCAGGGACATACCTACTTTACTCATTACTACTGACTACTGGTATATTTTAATCGTGATGCAGGAATTGACCTCTTTTTCTGTTCTTCTTATGCCAGACTGGTCATTCTTAGATACCTTGGGCGTGTCGGATCAAGCGAAAGTACTGTCTGAGTTGTATCGTTATGAAAATCTTCTAACAGCAGAATTGGAGAAGCTCAAGTTGGAGAAAATTCTTGAACTATGTGATTCTTCTGATTCCGAAGAGTCCGACAATGGTAATAACGACTACTTTATTTCTTATTTTCTACTCTGTCTGCCAGTCTAACTCTGTCTGCCTGTCTAACTCTGAAATAAAGCAAGAACGCAAAATCCCCATTAATAAGGAAGGTACATTAGTTCGATGGAGTTCCCTGAAGTCCCAAGACAGATCTTAAAAAAAAAATTTCAGGAATGCGTGATCCCCTCTTAGTTCAACTAGTTTTTACGGTAAGTCTGGAATTCTACATAACAATTCAAAGAAGAATCGTTTAAAATATATCCTGAATCCTCTGGCTCAGTGTAGAATGTCGATTTCGATTGAGTCATCTTATTTGATAACTAGGTGATTAAAAAGCTTTCAATCTAGCCTTAGCTTAATATATTTTCTGGGCTTTTAAGTTTAAAACTCTTCTTTTTGATGACTCACTAGGTTGTTGTCATCGTTGTGCTAATCAACTGAACAATTCTGACCTGCTCAGCGCTAAGGATGTTGTTGTTGGAAAATTGAACCATTTTGTACAGTCTGCAGCTTTCATGCTTTATGCCGATGATTTTGACTTCTTTTATGGAGACGAAGAAAATTATACAATCGTGCTATTAGTCGAGGATGTACCTAATTTGGGCATAAATCCATTGGATAATTGTGTCGTAATCGGCGATCTAGCTTTTCTGGACGGAAATGCAGTGCTAAAATCAGCCTACGTAACCAATGAGAACTCTGAACCAATATTGGACGAAAGTGACGAAAATGATTCACTCTTGGTGGTCGATTCTGAGGACTTGGCCATTTTGGTCGAAGAACCTGAGAAATCTGTTCTTGACGAAGTGGATTACACAGACAATTCGGACGACAAAAATGTTGGAAATAATACTGCGGAGAATACCACGTGTTTGGACAAAGACACAGATTATCAACAACTCGATGAGGTCTCGGAGGTGGCAGATGAACTTGCAGCACAAGCTCACAGTGAAGAAGAGAATGTTTCTCCAGTTATCGAAACAAGCGGTACGTTGAAATTAATTTATCTTTGTTTTATTCACACTGAAGGCTGGTTGGATCCTAGAATTTCATTGAATCTTGTTTTAGAGTTATTAAAGAAGGATGCCGAATTGCGTAAAATGCTGGTAGATGAAGAAGAAAAGGAGAAAATGATTCTGGAAAGATGTAAAGTACACAAATCCGAAAACAAAATGAAAGTTTTTAGTCCGATCGGTGTGTGCTGGTCCGATTACACACAGCTATTCGAAGACGAAACGTTAATTGGTATGTAATGACGTTTACAGTTTAGCATTTTCCCGCCTAAATTAAAATGTAAATCCAGACATTTTCAAATCGGTTTTGTTCATACAGGTAATACCAAATGTTTGGGGAACTTATTGGCAAGTAAATTTAACAAGGGCAAGAAAAACGTTGGTATTACTAGCTTTTTGTCACAATTGGGACAAAGCACTTGTTACGAGGAAAACGGAATAGAAACTGAAGATTGTCTGGATCCAAAGAATTCCTGCGATTCGACTGTGGCGACTGCATCTGACACGGTGGGCGAAGATGTCACTCGGACGCCACTCAAGAAAAATGGGTAAGTATGATTAATTGGAATATTAACTATTGCTGTCCAAGTCGCAAGTGTAATTCGTATTTTTATTCCCAATCCAGGAGGAAACGACTTGGCATTTACAACCGTTTTGCAGATTTTCTTGTTAGAAGACTGGGTCTCTAGCGAAGGGATACACAAGATGATTGAGTGAGGCTATCCTGATGCTCATACGCCGCCGTAATTTGATTTGGTGTTCAGAATTGTTCCCATATTACAGTCTTAAAGTCCATGACTGGAATAAAGAAATTAGTTACAGATAACATTTGGGCGACGAAGTTTTAATTTTTTGAAACGAAAGTACAGTTCTCTATTACCTAAAGAAAAGAAAATTTTCCACATCTTACTGCAAAGTATTTTTCAGTACAAAACGATTTAATAAATTCACACATCTTTCAAATCGAGTCTAACTTTAAAAAAAGCACATTACAGAATATTAATTTTAGCGCAATGCGTAAATTGGAGGTCCGTATTAATTAATTGCACACTTTTTATTGTAAAGTTTACTGGACGTGATAAGAATTTTTTGGTTCACCAAAAGTCTTCATCATCAATTTCATCATCGTCGTACACTGATGAATTTGAGAATTTGGAGTCGGTCTCAAATTCTTGAGCCCTTGCTTCCTCCGCATTTACAATTTTCCCGGCTTCCGCTTCAGAAACAAATTTTGGGATGTTTTCGACATCAAGTCCTTGGTTGTCTTCTCCAGACACAGCCTTGATAGATTCACTGCGTTGTACCACTTCAGGACTAGACGAATTTAAATCATCGTTCGACTCAATTTTCAAGATTTTGGTTTCGGTTGATTCTGTATCAGTCTTCGAATCTGAAGTAGTTGCGCCAATAATGGTAGTTGCTGGTACAGGGTCAGCTTCTTCGTCGGAGTCCTCGTCATCCCATATACTACTCCGCCTCCCTCTTTTTTCAAAGTTTACTTGTTTGTTGTACAAATACCCTGGGTCGCCGGGTTTAACGAGACTTTTCACATAAGATTCTTCCATGATCTCTTTCTTTTTTGACAACTCCAATGTTGAGAGTTTGTTCAAATCTTGATTAGGATTGATCTCGTACTCCTGGTGAACTTTGACGACTGCTTCATCTGAGTCGAATTAATTTGCAAAAAATATTTTGTTATATATAATGGAAATGAGAATATTCATCGATTTTGTCCAAGAATCGTATTTAATAAAGGGCAACATCTATTCGACCGAACGCGTACACCACTCTAAACCGTCTAACGAGGGAAAAGTCAAGTCAGCCGATATTAAAACCTACATATTGGACCCGAATTTCGAATTTTTATTCTTAAAGTTTGCGGTTTTCACCAAATTCACCGAGATCAGATTTTCGGGGAAACGCACAATATGGGATTTTCCATGCCAAAATTATGAGAACAACGACATAGACCGGATCATTAGGGCTTTCCTGAATTTCAAAATTCATTCGTTCTTAGAATTATTATCACGTGGTCCTATAAGACTTTCATCCTTGCCTTTTCCAATCGTTCAAAATAAACACAGTTTTATTTAATGTAATATGTAGACAAATCGGACATATTCCCCTGAGAGTCCCAGTGACCTGCCCCGTTGAGAATTTTAATTTGGTAAAAAATATTCGGGTCAAATCAATTAACTCGGTTAGTTATCGGCACCTATCGGGATGTTGAACAGATCTTAAAACGCATGAAGGTCGTAACTGAAAGCAAATATCGTTATACAGAGATCGTTATATGGAAGTTTAATTGAATACAAATTGGCAATTCATATGTCATAGATAGTTTTACCAACATGAAGTCCTTTCTGGACTTCTTGAATGATCCTGGCCATTTTTTCTAGTGTGACGGACGGGACGGACTCCAAATACTCCGAATGTCGCTTTCGGAGTCCAAAAACAGTTTTGGTCACATTTGAGCGATCATTGAAATTCCTCAGTGGCATTCTTCTCTTTCGTTTTTTCCGTTTTCCAGATACTTCTGTTTCGTAAATAAGAACAAGGGTCGGAGGATCCGAGACAATCCCAAGTGCAATTGCAACAATTCCGTCTTTGATTATTACAGAAGTAGAGGTAGATTCTAGATCGTGATTTTTCTTAGCACCATCACTACTGTTCAACTTCCAACTTAAATCCATTTCGTCTGGAACTGAATCCGAGAATTCTTGGAAATCCTTAAAATCTGAGTATTTTAGTCTTCCTACGTTTGGTTTTAACTTCTACGTGTTTCTACAGAAATGTTTTGTCAATATATCCCCACGGTGAATTTCGGTCGATAAACTCTGAATCGATCCTGGCGATGACGGAGCAACTTTTCCGCCAACACAAGCAGGTGTCAATTTCCATCAAAGACGATAGTATAGTTGGTATACAGTTAAAGTGAACAGTGAAATCTGTTGGTGCGGCCACCTGAGCTGGACGACCAAAACTTATGCCGATAGATGCTACCGAGTATATGCTTATATCTGATATCACTTTCAAGTCGGGACCACAATAGGGATAAGATAAGTCAATATTTTACTAAAAGGGATGAAAAGAAAATATTTAAGGTAGTTCGGAGATTTGAAATTGAAGACTCCACAACGAAGGTGGTCGTTATCGTTATAACACACAAGAACGCAACGCCAGGAAGTAGTCTCAAAAAGAACAACACTAATCCAACTCTTAATTTAGCAAAATAAAAACGAGCTCGCGCTAAGTAATTCATCCGCAGAATTTCAGACTCCTAAGAACGAAGAGTTCAAGGAATTCATTCATAATTTTAAATTACTTTATTAATAAGATTACGAGGTAGTGAACTATTTGGTTCGAGTTTCCCCCAAATCGAGACTATTCATCTTTTATTCACTTGACTAACTGAAACTTATTACAAAGAAATGAAATAATTTATTCCGTTGCGTAAATAACACAATATTTCAAAGTTGCGATCAAGACAACTCATATTACCTAGCGATGACCTGTTTTCGAAAGATTAAGCTTCCGTTCTGCGAGTACTATTGTTTAGCTATATAATAATTTCTTAAGTTATTTATTTGTATGTTAAGTTGATCCGTTTGAACGCTGATTTTTAAACCAATTATTATACTCATAACTTTCCCATTTCGAAAATAGGCTTCCCATCACACCCCGTGTTTTCGTATGTATAAAAATTAGATAAGATCAAAGTACTACACTTGGAAATAGCTACTTTATGCAAGTTTTACAACATAATAGAAAGTCTGGGAAGGAAATATTTATGTTCGAAGTATGTTCTTATCAAAAACTCACCCACGCTACTTACACTAATTTGTCAACAAATTGTTCAGAAATTGTCAGCTGCAGGCGTTCTGACGAGACATGGAAAGGAAAATCACAACACTTTCTCGTAGTACAAATACGTACTTCCAATTTTATGTGAAAAGGGTAACCAATTTATCCAATATTCCAACGAATGAGATTGTGGCATTAATGTAACTCATAATTGAAGCCCGGGTGGGTGCAGATCATTGAATTGAGCTAATAACAACATAAACATAAGGTAAACCGTATACCGTCTCTACTAAATCGAAATTGAGTCAGGTGTCCTAATACGAGTCACGGGGTCATATAGTTCAACATAGGGAGGCGCGGTGTATCGGGATACCGGGGAACACTGATAACGGTCATGAATACCGAACCTCAGTTGTAGTGTCAGACAAGGTCAGGTCCAAAGGGTTAAACAAAGTGGTAGTAAGTTGTTTTAAACGAACGCTGATTTCCCGAAAAATCATTTCAAATTATTCTTGTGCTATTCATTCTGGAATAATTTATCAATTTCATTTAAACGAACATTCCCTACTACATATATTGTATTTTTTAAATTAGTGTAAATTTGAAATGCCACCAGAATTGGCATCTGGAAAATTATTTTAAAATGAATAGCGTAATAAAAGCCTACAGTTATGTTTTCCCCAGAAAATCACAATGAGTTAACCCGACAACTTGGGTCACACATTTTTGGACATGACTTTGTCTAACCACTGACCCAGGTGATTCCGAGTTTGTCAGAACGGACTCCTACTAGTACCTACTGTTAGAATAACTTAACTCGGCACGGCAGAAAAGCTATTTTGTATACCTCAATTAAATGATCTGTACTCGCGCCTGGCTTGTTTGTTTATTAATACAGTTCATTCAAAAAAGGCTCCAAGAGTAGTTGCACGGCATAAATCAACCTGCAAATAAAAAATAAGTATATATTAATTGGTAGTCGCATTGAACAATGAAAGGAAAGTATGCGCAACGCGCATACAATGTACGCCGAGGCCGAGATCTTGGGCAGTTGGTTCATAGAAAGTCTTTTATCATCGACTCTGAATATCTGAATCAGATTAATCCGGATTAGATATACTGAGGGCTTCCTGAAATCCTAATCCAATTTTCATTTTACTAATACATGCCGAAAATTGCCATTTCTTTTCAAAATAACACATTTAGAAGACGCTTTGCTTAAAATGTATATTGTTCGATATTTTAAAGTTTTGCTGGCAATTAAAATTCTGCATTCACAATTCATTAATTAGCCGTGCGTTTCTCTGTTCAACTTTCAAACAGTGCACATCTTGTACCATAATTAATTCTATAAGAAAATACACCTATTATCACCATGTCGGCACACGCAATATTATTTTGGTAATTCCCATTCAGAGTCACAGAACATTTACAAACAACTACAGCTTAACCTAATTTTTTCATGGAAATCGACTGGAAAATATAAGGGTGAAAGGTTATGGACGCTTCCAATGGTTACGCAAATACACTGAACATATATTTTTAAAAACTTACAGTTGAGTACTCGACTTGGCCCAGGTTGGGGTTCTGGAACAATTTGTGCAGGGCCAGCAGTCTCATCAGTCGAATCGTCAAGAGTAATCACACGTGGTACAGGAGGTAGAAAACCATACCTCCTAACTTGTGGAACATTCAGATTCGCATTTTGAATCTGAGGGAATACATTAACGTTGTGCGCAATTCGAGATCGTGGTCTCCCACGCCTATTTGACTCCACGACAACAACGGTTGGCTGAGCCACGGCAGGAGCTACTACTTCAGGAGCTGGAGCTTGACGTTGAGGAGGAGTATTATTACTACGACGATTCCTCGTTCTGGCACCTGGATAAAATAAAATTTTAATTTAATTTTCTGGGTTCAATGTATAAAAGTGTGAAGTTTAAATTGTTTGACGAACTTCGTCGGCGAATGACGGCATTACGAGTTGCAGCTGCGACTGCGTTAATCTCTGGAGGAATCACTCCTGGTGGTGCTGGTACTCCGGCATTGTGATAAGCTTGACCCCGATGAGCTCCTCCAAACATATCATTTATATGTTGTAATTCAGCTAAAAAATCCACAAATCTATCAGGTGCAAAACCATACTCAGGATTCCTTCGTCTAGTTTCTAATTCTTTTGACTTCAATTGTTGATCTTCTCTCTCTTTTAAGGATTGAGTCCGCTTCATCTTGACCTCAACTGACATCATGTCATGGATTTTTGTAAGGAAATTCTCGATTTCAATATGTTTCACTTGGTTTGTAACTAGTTTCCGACAAATTGGACAGTCTGTTTTCTTTTTCGTCCATTCTCCAATGCAGTATGAGCAAAATGTGTGACCACAGTCGGTTACGGTTGCCTATCAAATAATCAAATCCATTTGGGAAATTAATATTCATTTTCCGGAGTATTAAATTAAGTAACTTGAGTTGATTTTCGAATAGTATCTCAAATTAGTATAAATTGTCGGATTAGGCAATTCTCAATTCCGCTATCCAAACATCAAGTATCAAATTATTAAAATTTCAGCGATGATGTAAATAGTAAATATTTAAATCAAATTAAATCCAATTACTATAATATTAATACTTAATTCGTTATTTCTATTTCTTATACTTCAAATCAAAAAGTGTAAGTATAAAAGTTTGGGTTTATTGCACAAATAAAAGTAATATTACCTCAATAAAAACTTCACTGCAAATACTACAACTGAAATCTTGTTCCAAGAGTGAAATAATTCTCTTGTGAAATTCATTCTTGTAATTCTCCCCTTCCGATCTGACTTCATGGATTATTGTGTCATAATTTAATTTGTCTTCCCTTTTCTCTGCTTCCAAACGTCGACATTTTGCAGTCATGTATTCCAAGTCTTGTTTTATTTGTTCTAACTGAGTTAATGGGTCCTTAGATTTTACTGGTGTCGACTTCAGTGGTGATTTACTTGTTTCACGCTTGTGCTCAGGTGGAGTCTGTAAATTGGACGGAATATTCTATACACCAATTTATTGACGCTGACCCCAAGTTACAAACGAAGTATGGGTAATTCTAAATTTCAATACCTTGAAGTTTTTGATTATTCTCATGAACGAATCTCCGTCCTCGTCCAATTCTAGCAGCTCTTCCTCTTCTTCGTCATCGTCCTCTTCTTTGCAAGGTGAATTAGCACATGTTCTTTTCCTGGAGCCCTCTCCTGTTGATTTTCTGTTTAAAATAAATTAAAATTCAGAGGATAATAATAACGTAGGGTTAAACAAGAAAGGAATGTTGAGAACTAGTTTGCTCACTAATGGTGACAGCATGATTTATTATAAACACAGCAACAAATTCCAGTCTACTGTCAATCTGTGTCATGCAAACACCATAGCCAAGAGTCGGATTTTCAAAAAGAAGACTTAAAATGAATATTTGGCCAAGCATCTCAAACACCGGTACAGCCGGTACTGATGGCGTTAATTTGGAATTTAGATTGTCAAAATGTTTCCTAAGTGTAGTGTGACCGGTGTTATATAGCCGTCAAGACGAAATTGTACAACTTGCGTGCTCAGGTTAGAAAAGTGATGTTTGTTTATGGTGATACTGATTTTACACCAAGTCTTGATTTGTGAACGAATATTTTCAAATAATTTCAACATTTCACTCAAGACCGCATAATTATTTCTGTCTATCGACCTTGTCGTGTACAGCGTCAAAACATGTGAGAGAGAAACGAAGTTCAAACTCGTGATTTGATATTATCGAAGATCCACTGCCTTGACAAACTCATTAATCGAACAATACTCTTGTGCTTTCCCCCGTTCATCAATCATCTAAAAATTGTAATGAATAACTCACGCAGCAGTTGGAAATAGTCTTTTCTTCGCTGTGGCCGTTGGTTGTATCACAACTGGATTTAGTGAAGAATCAAATGATTCAAACATTTCATCTTGATGTACTCCACTCAGGAGTGAAACGCTCTCATCAGAACCAGAAT
Source organism: Protaphorura glebata (assembly GCA_034694305.1). Lineage (NCBI taxonomy): Eukaryota > Metazoa > Arthropoda > Collembola > Poduromorpha > Onychiuridae > Protaphorura > Protaphorura glebata. Next base: position 11,143 of record JAQFYE010003766.1, read on the forward strand.
CACTTTCGAGATCATCATCAAGTTCAATTGGTTCTTCAGGTTGACGTTCTTGAGAATTTGTAGTCGATTCACTCGAACCTCCTTGACTGGCAATTGTAGGAACTGTCCGTAGCATTAACCCTGATGAAGTTGTCGGCACGGGTGAATTATGCTTGTAACGGATTCGATACTGTAACGCACCCGTTGGAATAAACTGTATTACGTCCATATCTTGTAGCTCCATCCAGTCATTCTTAGGGTATCTTCGGTAATTGAGTAATACTCCGTTTGTACTCTTCAGGGAAATATCAAAACCAGTTTTAAAAATCCGTCACAACTAACCAAGTTTCGTAGTTCGCAAGCAAGGAAAGTCTTACCAAGTCTTTCAACCACCATTTCCCAGTATTTGCTCTAAATTCAAGTGAGGCATGATGTCTTGAAATTTGCAGTGATTCCAATACCACCTTATTTGCCACTGCTCGACCGAAAGTAATCTATGGGTAATATAAATAAACCATGCCTTCAATACAATATAAATACATGAACGAATCTACCTAATGCCTTCTCATCTTTAAACCTAAACTTACTTAAATACTGATATCGATTGATAAAAAATTGAAAACTAGCGATAGGAATAGTGAGCTTGTACTGTCTTTTGGCCAGGATAAATGAATATGGAATAAGGATTAGGATATGACAATACGTGGAATGACAGTGAACAGAATATGTAGCTGTGTTGGTGCGAAATCTCGTAATGTGTTAATTAAATGAGGACCGCGCTGTTATTTCCTGTCAGTAAGTTAGTACGTTAAACGTTAGTGCTTAGAGTTACATACATGTTCGGGAGATTCGTGAGACGATCAATAAGCATACCTGGTATGTGTGAACACTGTTCTAACGCACTCTAATATAAAAACAAACAAACAAAATATACAAGTTTCACCTAAAGGTAAATGGCACGAGGGATTATAGGAGTGCTGTCCGACTCAAAATTTTGGGAGAAATCTGAATCTGGATGAATTTCGTGATGAATCCATGAACCGTTCTTGAGAAAGTGGGTATGATATCATGTCGTACAATCTCTACTAAAAAGTGTATGCTATGAAGTTTCAAAAAGTAAAAGTTTACATGCTATCCCGTCTTAAAATTTTACAAGCACTCCAAATCAGAAGGAATTTTTAAGATCGATGAGTACTTCTGACTGGATACATTGGTGAAAACTCACTTATACGGTTCATTGTCATATCAATACCATAATATCAATACCCAAATACCCTTTTGTATTCATTTATTTTGGGGTTTAGCCATGCCATAGCCCATGAGTGAACCAAACAGAGACAGGTTTATAGTTCATAATTGCATGCACTGCCAACTGCACTGATTTAATTCATCGTATATTTGGCCTTATGGCCTAGCCCAATTTATTATTATAACCTGTCCCCAACACCCAACGAAATAATCAGGGTTCGTAAAAATCTGGATTGGATTGTTTTATAGCAATCAATCGGATTGATTGTTTCGATAGATATCCGATTGTTTCTTTGATTGTTTCCTTGATTGTTTCCCTCCAAAAACTTGAAACTATCATGACAAAACAAAACAATCTGATATCCGATTGATTCGATAGCTATCAAAAAATTGGAGTGTCACGATTTGCGTTTGCATACTACTGCATAAGTCCACACGAGGGCCTTTCGCTATGCTTATCTATTGACTAATCTAATCTGACTGTCTACTTGGGTGGTCCTAGGTTGGGTGCGATGTGATGACGGTAGGGATGGCTCGAATATTCGGTTACTATTCGGTGACCGAATATTCGGCCAACGGAATACTACGCTCTAAATCCATCAGGGGCTTCAACTCCGGACTGGTTTATTGATAGAAACTCCGTTTGAGGAATATGGTCAACCGAATATTCGGTATTCGGTGAAGCGCCGAATACCGTAATATTCGGCCGAATAGCGCCGAATATTCGGCAATATTTGGCCGAATATTACGGTATTCGGCGCTTCACCGAATACCGAATATTCGGCCACTATTCGGTCACGAAAATCCGTGAAACGAATTTCTATGGACAGACATGACCGAAATTAAAGCTCCTGGCGGATTTAGAGCGAAGTATTCGTTTGACCGAAACCGAATATTCGGTCCATCCCTAGATGACGGTATGAAAAAATCGGGATTTTTTTGATTGATTCAACTGAAAAAATCATGATTTCTTTGATTGATTCAACTGAAAAAATCATCGATATTTTCCTTGATTTTTTCGACTGATTGAAACCCAAAATGTTGAAACAATCAGGATATCTATCCGGATAGTTTCGATTGATTGATTCATAAAAATCATATCTATCATGATCCCTATCATTGATTTGATATCTATCCAATATCCATGAATAGATATCACGAATCCTGGAAAAAATCATGAAATTAGAATTACAAAATGATGCTAAACAAAACGAACGACGTCCAGTGATGACAAAAAATTCCAATGTTTGTATTTGTATAATGAATCTTACCGAATTCCCTCGTAGTTGAATTTGTTGCATTTCTGGAGGGACATCTTGTCCTGCAATTAGATTGAGGACAGCCGTGACGGGTCCTTCAGGGTCCTCCATCCTGATTCCGATGACCAGTCACCAGTAGTTCACGAAACGTTTTGACGATACTGCTCAGACCACCGCGTGTGGCGTGGAGGTCGCGTCAGGCGTAACGGAAACGGAACAAGACATGAATCATCAAGAGGTTGACGAAGACGATCCAATGATACTCCAATAAACTTTCCACTTAGATAATGAACACTCGAACTCCAATGACTTCAAAATTTCAACAGTTTCACTTTGAAGCACTGAAAAATAAGACGAAAGCTGTGAATAGTGTGGTGACTTGTATTGTTTGATTTTTGAGATTGGTTTCTTTCCTTCTCTCCTTAGTCCTTTCCGTTTTTTATTTCTGCTCCTCAGGGTCTCATCTGAGTCCAGAGTCACCAAATTCAAATCTCACTCTTCCACACTCTCCATTCGCCCACACTTTCGTCAACGCCCACGGACACAAACCAACCAACGACACAGGCACCCGGGAAATATTAAACTGAAGAGGGAAATTGAAACAATCGTTGGACGACGACAACTGATGACCTCATCAGTGCTCAGTGTCAACAAAAGGTGACCAACTCTCTACTTCAAAATATTCCACTCAAAATCCACTTCTTTGAGAACTGAGAGTAAAACGACAATTCTATGTTGATTCTATGATTGTAGTTTACGAATAGTTTAACATTTAAAGAAATTTTGAAGATTTTCGCATCGGCCATTCAAATCAGTTTTCTGTTGGTCTAATTTATGTGTTTCTTGATTTGTTTTTTGAATACTAAATTTTTATTCAGTCACTGTCTTCCATACAAAGAATGCCCAAGGGACACAGAATACAAATGCA
>JAQFYE010003767.1:0-14554 GCA_034694305.1 Protaphorura glebata
CTGATTCTGAAAAAAACAGTCGTATCTTTAATATGTCTTAGGATTTGTTACTGGTATTTGTTACGTATCACAATCATCAATCAATACTCAATTCAATTCAATTCAATATCAAATAGATATGACAATTAAAACCAACAAAGGTATCTTGTTCATAACCCATTGGAATTACTACAAGACAATTTCCGTTACTGGAGATCAACTTTGCACATTTCCGTATTGTATGTTACCAAATTACAAAATCCGTAAAAAATATGCAATAGAAAAGATTTTGAATTATTTATTCAAACAATTTGTTTAGCCATGGAGCATAGTAGTATGGTATATAAATGTGGCCTCTAAGGCTAAAATGTTTATAAAAATGAACCTATTCTAATTGCAATTCCATTCAATGGAATTCAATGGATGGAAAAATATTAGGAAGTGTAATTTGCAGAAAATATTGGAAAGACAAGGTAACTAAGTACTAACACTGTACCACCCACCACCCCAAACATATAATGCTAATTACCACCTTACCCATGTCTGACTTTTATTATTATTTAATTAGTACAAGCCGAAATGTGATGTTTGGAACCTCAAGTCTAGAATATAATAAGAGGATCTACAATTGCACATCGTTGTCTAAAAAGTTTGTATTTAAAATAAAATTTTGAAAAGTTTGTACTCCGATCCCAACCAATACGGTTTTTGCCAAAATAAGATTGGTGTTTTTCCGTGTGTCCTTAAATATTTTCCAGGGTGCTTCATTAGTGCCACCCGCTACTTGTCCAATTAAACATTGGTTTCTGGGATAATAATAATTTGTGTGGATTTATCGTTCCTGGTTACAAAATGAGTCATGGATTTGTTGCAAATCGGATGCTTCGAAGTATTTGCAGGTAATTCTGAATTCAGACGTTGAACAGCATTCTGAAATCTGTCATCATCTGGAAGTGTGGCGGTAATGGACGACTGAATTTCTTTCAAGTACCCGGTTTTTGGGTGTTTGAACTTCCCGTCAAAAATGCTGCTCGTTGTTGTAAATCTTGACGAAACTGAGCCGGAATACGCAGAATCCTCAGAAGAGAGCTGTGTCGAAATATCATCTCTGAGATAAGTTTCGGCAAAATTGACATGTTTCTTCTCTCGATAGCTTCTGGTTCCAGCTCCGCCACCCGGAACTCGCTTGCAAATAACCCTCGGGAAAGAACCAGCCTGACTTAGACGTTGACCACCATCTTTATTGGAGACAAGTCTCTTGTTATTGCGTTGGTGTTGCTGGTATTGAGAATTTCGTTTGACGCTTCGAACAGTTCTCCTTCCAGGACCTGCTCTCATATTTTCATTCACGAAAGAATCGTCGGATTCTTCGGACGATTTTTCAACATTATTTTGATCAGTGTCTTCTTCCACAGACATGGATCTTCCATGTAATCTTTTTTTGTCCCTTAGGGAAGCAGGGGCACTCCGTGACCTTTTCCCATTTTTTTTGCAACAGTACACGACGTAAACGCCATCTTCCTTTGAATTATTATTTTCTTCATCCACTTCACCCGGGATGGATTCATATTCAGCGGGTTCAGGTGAGTGACCTTGGGACGAGAGTTGGTAGAGAAGTTTCGATACGTCGGATTTTGAAAGTTTCTCTGAACTCTTTAAAGGAGGTGCTGGAAGCGGTTTAGTTGCAGTATTTGTATTTGTATTTGCATTTCTTCGTGGACATCTTTCGTTAATTTTTGTCAAAGAAGGAAATGAAGAACTTCTTTTGAGCGTCCAATTGCTGGAATTCAAATTCTCCGGAGATTCAGACCCCATACGATTTTGTCGGATTTTCCGAGTCCGAAGACAGAAAGTGATGAGGGTGAATGCTAAACTGCAGAGGAGGAGCATAACGAAACTTGCTCCTAGGGCGGAACCGATGATTTTTTCTTTACAGCTGTATGATACGAAACTTCTTCCTTCATCGCCAATGTCGGAACCTGAGTATAAAGATAATGTTGCCATTTTACAAAAACAATATTACAATAAGGCATTACGAAGAATTAAGAACAAACGGTTTAAAATCGATATCGGCATTATAAAAAGAAATGTCAGGGTCGTCTCGACACGACATAACAAATTTTGAATGGGACGTGTAATGTTGGTATTGGGGATTAGAACGTGTTTTGAAAAGAAAAGTAGAGCTACTTTCAAGGGTTATTTTGCAGACAGTACCATAAAACGCATCTTGGCATCAGTTTTTATTCACTTCTATGAATTTTTATATATTCGATGGTCGTTTTTATGATTTGTAGAAGTACAATTTACATATGCACTAAAAATCTGTGAGAAGAAGTTCAAAATGTCTGCTGATTGCATTGGAGGATTGAGCGCACAAGTACAAAACCTCCCTGGGGAAGATATTTGAAATCGAGGTGTCAAAATGGGCTGGAACTGTTACTTTGCCCTGCTTATCATCAATTCACAAATTTGCCTGAAGCGATCATAATAACTATAGACCTACAACCAGTCCTATAGATGCCCAATGTCCTATAGACATTGAATTTTTTTAGTTTTCTTCCCTTCTTTTGTTTATTCCCCACTACGTGACCTCCTGATTGGATCAATGTCAGTAATTTGTTTAGTCTCATTGCATCTCACTATCGTTGTTATTTTCTGAGGTGACAATATTTTCTTGCACTTACTCGATTTTAATAAAAGTTCATATCCCAATTTCTCAGGTTCAAATATACACTAACGGTGGATTTTGGTTCTGTTGGGCTAAGAATTAGAAATTCGAACCATTAACCATAATATGTAAATCGTAGAATTTGTTCAATATTCTGGCTAAAGGCGAAGTCATACAAGTTTAAAGTACCACCCTCGTGTTTAAGGCTGTTTTTTTTCGGTTATCTGAAATAATATCAATTGGTATTAGTATTAGCATTTTGCGTTGGTCTTGCTACCGTGTAAAAAATGCAAATATTAGGCCTAGATTGAATATGAATTTAGTTGTCTTGACTGGAAGTACACTATCTTAGACACTTTCTTGATTCCTCTCATACTACGTGTTGTTTTTGATTTCGTTCATAAAATCGATTCTACAGGGTTAGTACGATGTATAAAGGACACTTTATTTATTCAATCAAAAATTCGATTTGCGACAACGATTTTTTTTCTTTTGCTCGACATGTGCTCCATCCTTCTCTAGATCTAGCTATAACTCCGTTTTCACAATTTTTTAACATTACTACCCCGTTTGGGGGAAACTGTTTTTGATTCCTCAGAAGAGAGTTTCCAGACGCTAACCAAACTCGTCAATTCATTGACTTTAAACGTCAGTTTCAACAACTCAAATACAAAAAATTCGACAGAATTTTTTCTGATGGGCTTTCAGATGTCTTACCCCCTTTTGGGGGTAAGTTACTTTTCGGCTTTAACTTTTTATTCGGCGGTGTACGCGGTGTTCGTTTGAGATATTTCTGACGACACAGCATTATGGTGAGTCAAAACTTCGTTGGCCTCCCCTGGTTACATTTCAGCGACATTTTTCTTAAGTAATGGCTTTAACGCATCGCTGATAGAATGAACTGCGTTAATTTTGACGCTCGGTGGCGACATGATAAGTAAAACGACACTCAGACCCAAGATTGTAGAGACTGCATTGTGTTGGTTGGAAAACTTTCAAAATTTGCGATACATTAATTCACAGTGGGATTATTCGGGTTTCGAATGCAAAATTAGTCATTTAAGGTAACATTTGGGCGGATAAGGCGATGACACGTCCAGGGTCACAAATAATTCCGACTTTTGACCCGCCATATGATTCTCGTAGTGCTTTCACACATTCTCGTCCTATTGGCCATACGTATGTTTATTAGGCCATGGACTACAGTTTTCTTGTAAACTTTTCGGCCGAAATCCTGGTGGATGGCCTTCCAGAGAGTCGGCTGGGTCCCTTTCAACTACCGCGCAATTTTATTTTGGCTCGGGGGATTCTCCACACCCGTCATAATACAAATTTTTCGAATAAAAGAATTTGCCCTGATTTGGTGTTTCTGGTTTGAATGGGTTATTTCGGAGGAAAGTTGTCGAAACAATTTTGGGTTTCGACAATTTCCTACCCGGTTGTTCATCCTGGACATTGTAATTTTGAAAAAAATATTTTCGGATTATTTTACCCTCCTGTCAGATGCGTCCAAAAGAAATGAAAACTCTGGAAAAATCTCATACACGCTTTTCAAGTTCAAGTCAATATTTCACTTTCACTTTCGAATTATACAATTTTGAAAAAAATCTGGCATGTTTGTAATCTCAACATGAACAATTGTAGTGAGTTTCAAATTTTTCGCCCCACAACTTTTCGCGCTATGATTAAATGTAAATGTCCTTTATACATCGTACTAACCCTGTATAACTAATTTCGAATGTAAATGCTACGCCCACAGAAGGCTTGAATCCGAAGATTTAATCTTTGAGATAAGGAAGTGTATAATGGGATTAATTTTAAATAAGCAGCGACACATTGTTCCTTCACTCAGGAAATGATGAATTCCTATACAATTTCGGAAATGTTTAACAAAGAAATTCAGTAGACATTTTGTGACAAGAGATAATATTGACAGATTATTCAAACTGGACACCAATTTTAAAAAAATTTGTCAGGTCTGCTCTGAACATTTGGTCAGGTCGAAATTTTAGCCAGTGGATCAAATTATGTTATATTCTCCGTTATAATCAACATAAGCTCCTTAGTCCATTATGTTTGCCGGCTCTGGGATTTCAAATTTGAGTAGATCCGTATCACTTTGTCAATTGTAATTTTGATCCAACCAGTTCTTTTTCAAACGAAGGAATAAATTATCCGTTTATATTACAGCAAGCATGCATTTCCGTGATCAAAATAAATCTACACACCTTGGCTTGAGACGTACACAGTGAGATAACTTGTCACAGTTATTCTAAGCGATTGCGCATCTTATCTCTGATCATCCATTCCTAATCTCCGGGTTTACAATCGTAAGCGATATCTAAATCAACACGGCGCTCAAACCTATTTCTGGTTCAATAAAAACTGCAGAAATTCTAAACAATTTACGCGGCGTGGCGATATCGGATCAGAGCGATAGCATTCGATCACTTTCTAATTGCGTGATCGATATCAGAAAATATTTTCAATACTCTACGAATACGCGAAATTATACTTCTACAAAACAGAAAATGGCCCCGAACGTTACGTCGACCGAAATCTGAGGCCGTCGTCGATTTCGTCTCAAAATCTGACACATCGTAGTCCTTTGGTGAATGAAATTTAGATAAATCTCTCGTCACCGAATACGTCTCATAGATTCCACATAAATTAGTAATTAGTCTAAACTATTTTAAAATTAGTTTTGTCAACGATAATCATTCGGATAACCTTTGATCCGAAAACGTCAGAAAAACACACTCATTCGCTTTAAGAATTTGCATATGTCATCACACCAATAGTTGACGTCATGTCGATGTCGTTCCCAAACAAATTAAAGTGTCATATCCATGTTTTAACAGTTTTATCTATACTTAGGGGTCAATATTGAATATTTATCAGAATCGTGTTGGTCACCTTTCAAAAAGTCTTCTTCTGTTATGGTTGACGGGTCATCCGTAAGTCCGACTACTCTTAGAGACATCTGTGAGTTCCAATCGTGAATTATAGAGCTGGAATTCTTAATTTCAGCCGGGGAACGCTTGAACCGTTCGCCATCATGGTCATCATCCAGACGTGCACTTATCGAACTAGTACAGTCGCGCTGAAAAGATTTAAGAAAATACAATTTATATTCCAATTTAGTGCCTATACGATAAATATCCGCTGGAGATACCGGTGAGCTTTATGACAATATTACGGATATCTTATAATATGATATGTCGAATATCCGACATCTTGATTTGATTGAGTCTTGACAGAGGGACCGCAAATTCAGAATAACTGTTTAGAATATTTAGACTAGTAAACTTGGTTTATTTTCTCACCGTTTCGCAATCGTCACGATCTTGGCAAGCCTGAACTTTAGCTGTAACAATTAACGGTTCATTTGATCTCTGACCACGGAAAAGGAATGCCTTGAAATTAAAGTGATGGACGAGGTCATTCCTAGGGTCACGCAACGGGTGGGCTTCAGATATGACCTAAAAATAAAAATTAATTAATGTAATTAAGATATACGGATTTTGTACAATTAATCAAGAGTTAGCTTAATCTGATCATCCCGGACAACCTAATTCAGCCGTCTTTATTCCTTTCTAGTTTGGGCAGATATTTTTCAAAGCCTAGTTAGAATTCGGATAAGTGATCTGTCCTCTGCATATCCGAATCAGTTATCTTATTATTCGTCCTAATCTCATTGAGTCAGTTACCAATTTCAGAAGACGGTCCCTGCCCGTACTGACGACGTTTTCATATAGTTTAATTTTTGAATTTGGGCTCAAGAAATCACACACAGAATCTAATGCGTCTTGACGGAATTTAAAATCACTTCACTTTGGAATTTCGAAAATACTGATTTTTTACGCTCTTACCTGTTGTCGGACTTAGTTATCGAGACGGACTAACGGACTGGTTGTTCACCCTAACAACTGAGTATCTCCTGGGTTTGCGCGGGATTTTTTGAATGACAACGATGAGCCACGCGACTAATTCCACCACAAGTTGTTTCGTAGATTAGTATTCCCAGGGTGTGAATTTCCTTTGGAAAATCACTACTGGGCAGCGCGGCGAATGAAAAAGTGAGACATAATACATGCGACAAAATAGTCTTTTCTATTATTTTTTGAATTGAGATATACACTATATGAAATTACTTAGAAATGGTTTTTGGCGAAAAAATGAGAGATACATTCTAGGTAAAAGTTTTGGAAGTGTCTTCTGTCAAATATTAAGAAATACATTTTTTGAAGGAGCTGTGGAAACGGCTGTCATCAAAAATTTTGTTACGCATTTTATTAAATTAATTTGGAAATGGTTATTTTGCAAAAATCGAGATACATTTTTGATGAAGTAGAATTGGAAATATTTTTGTCTAAAGAAATTAGGAGTAGGGTGTATTCGGGAAAATGACTAAATGATAATTGAATCGACTGGGAAGGCAGGGAAGTTAATATGTTGGGGTTGCTTAGCAACGGAATGCAATATAAGTAACTTGATATCAATTTTTTGCGGAAATGTGACTGAATGGAATTGACTCGGAAGGCAGAAAGCTGACATCGTTTCACTTTCGGATTAATACTTATATTTTCGTCAAGCTGGTAGGCACACCCGGTCGCATGGCTGGGTGTTCTTGCTACTCAGATATGACACAAATACCTCACTTGATCGGGGTCGTATCCAAATAGTATGTATATGATGAGCTCTTTAGTTTTTGAGTAAATGTCTACTATTGATAATTTCATTAATCTTAACATATTTCGGTAAGTAAAATCTGAAGAAGTTTTGAGCATATTTAACCCAGGAAAGAAGATTTCATGCTACCTATTTTTAATTTGTTCCTGATTATCAACTTGTTACAAAAATAGAAAGGCGATGATATCCACGAAGTCAACTGCTTTAACGTCAAGATTGCTTTGTGTGGATTGACGAGCTCGCCAAGGGTAATATATTTAAAAAAAAACAGACAAAAAATGTTAGTACTCGGCATTAAAATAGCAGATTCTGTCGTATAGCTGTAATCTCATTATCTGGACTATTCTAGACAGGATCGTTCGATTTGTAAAGAATTTATAGATTCACATTAAAGTCTTGGATTGATTCTAGTATTTGTTAGCAGCTAGGAATTGCGTATCAACTAAATGGTGATGATAAAATCTCTCGATTTGTTAATGCAATAATAATTGTATTATAAATCTTTAATTCGCTATGCGAGGAGGGCAACTTATCAAAAATTCCAGAAATATTAATTTACTTAGCTAAAATTTACAAATTTAGGAAAGTCTTTGAAAGTGGATTTTGGCTAACCTTAAAATGTTAAGAAGTTGTACTTTTAATTGTTTGGCTCACTTCTAACTTCATGCGTCGATTTGTTCCAAAAGCGAGAGGGAACTGAACCAATTCTGTCACTTTTGAACTACTGAATAAAAGGCTAAATCTGCCGATATGTTAGAAAAAATGTTAGGCGTCGAGTCTTTGAAGACAGGACCTTACGCAGGAGTTATTTGATTTCTGGACAGTCTTTGTCGTTATAATTCTTCACAGTACAAATTAAGAATGACTTCACTGGAAGATTCCGGAGTTTAACTTCTCCCAGTTAAGGTGACGCTTACGTCAAATTGAAAATTTCGATTGAGCTGATTTTATGCTATGAAATTCAGAAGCTCAACGTGCATTCTAGTGAAGTAAATTTAGTTTGAGAGTTGTGTAAGTCATAAACTATAAAATTTTGTGGACTTTTTGAGATACAGTTTTCGAAATCAGTGCCCACCAATTTTTCTATAGAATTCTGTAGACCATATTATGTCATAATTTGATGGACACCGATTTGAAATCCAACGCATTTCTTGTGCATATTTCACTACTTTGCGGGTTTTTTAAAGTTGTTTTTAAACCTAATAATCTAAGGTATTTTGCTTGACTGTGATAAAAAGCGCCGGTGTGTTTAAAAAATATTGGCATGCGAATGCAGTTGTCACGGGCAGACGGCAAAACATTGTCCCAGGTTTTAATAATTAAATTAATCATTATAATATCTGCTATTAGTATCGTATCAAATGGTCATCACATTAATTAAAACATAAATTGATATTTCTTTTTGTATGTATTTACCCGAAATTCCTGATTTCTGCATCCATGTGGGTCTACCAAAGTAATAACTTCTGATGCATCGTTTGGGTTCAGTCGTTCTGAAGTGTGAGAGTACGAGTCTCTCATTCTCCACACTTTCACATCCGTCAATTTTGAGAACGTCCACCCTTAAGAGGATTATATAAAATTACGTATTACAAAATTAGAATGTAGAACATAAGTACCTAACGACATGTGTTTCGGTGGTGGTCCAGCAATAAAGGAAAATCTTTCAACCCTCAAAAGTCTAAATAATTTTCTTTGCCCACAAGCCAAATCTATGTAAAGTAAGGAATAGCGTGGCTTGTCCGAGGAGATATTTTTTTACTTGTAAGGGATTCTGCCGAATTTTTAGTTCTTGTCAACACCGCGTATCGGGTTCAATCCATCAGGCTCATGCTTCAATTCTTCGTTGACCTACTTCCCAATTACTTGTACAGCTATGTGTTCCTACGGTACTTGGTCCTCGGAAGTCTTATCTTGGTTTAATTAAATTAGGTTTATCAGGCCTGTAGTCCTATTTGTTAAATTTGTTAAGCTGATAACAGTTTGAATTGAAGACCAGGTTAAATTCCATCGAATCAGACCAAAATCTCTGAAGGTCAAGTACGTCCCGAACACCCAGCCGATCAAGGAATTGGGAAGTAGGTTGACACGGAAATGAAGCCGGGACCTGATGAATTAGAATAACGTTTAGCCTTCCTGACTTCCCAAAGGGTCATTACCTCCTACTTAACATTTGAAGGTCTAACCAGATATTCACATAAACAGTTGGGCGTCTTGCCAGACATTACGCTACAAAAGATGTTTAGCTAAGCAATATTGACGGCCTAATGCTAAGTTAATTCTGTTTTTTTGTGTAGCAGTTGAGGTTATTCTGAAGTACGATTGATGAAATTCTGTGTTACATCAATCATTTAATTCAGTTTTGTAACCAATCTGAAGCTGCAGGTATTTAATCCCATTAAGAACTGCCTGGGGACTATAAATGGGGTGTCATTCATTTTTATTGGAGGTGTCGCTCTTCGATTTTTACGGTATTTTTGATTATGCGATTTAATTCTGTAAAAGTGCTGTCATCGATTTTTTAGTAATTGCAAAACGGTTATCTGATCACTTTTTCCGACCACCTAGACAGACAATTTTCATAACCTAATTCGCTAAAATCAATAGCTTGATTTTTGTTTTTGATAGACGCAAATCTAGATCCTGAATCGAATATCCGTATAAAATATCACCCATCCCACAGAGACCGTAAGCAGCGATTTCACGGCGACACTTGACTTGTAAATTATCTTTGCAAAAATAATATGAGCACCGTGAGTGTGTGAATTACAGGACGACCTCTAAACTAGTACCGAGAACTGATACGGAGCAGAAGACGTGCAGAACAAATCCGCCATGTGCAATCGCCACTGGAAGTCACGACTACGAATCATAAATAGTAATTACCATCCCCACCACGAACAACACTTCTGAGTTGAAGGGGTTCACCAAGTTGTACAACTCCTCCGGAGTTAACCCTTTTCACAAATAATCCATTTTTTGTTCCTGGATTTTGACGGAAAACCCCAACTTCGGCTGCAAACTCCTGCCCACCACCATTCACGGTTGAAGAGGAACGTCTAGTGTCTCTTTAAATCGGGTTCCAAAATATTTCAATTTTTATTTGTTCTGGAATTAATTTTTTATCGTTCGAATAAGTTGCCCTAATGTGAATGTTGTGAGTATATTAGCTGTCGTAATTTTGCGATAGTCCGAATAACAATCAATACTGTGCAGTATGAATGAAAGAGGAACACTTTTGAGCTCAGAGATTGAGACCGGTCAAGGTAAAATTTATGTACATTTCGTGGAGAAGTCTATCTTGTATATAGTGGTCTGCTCGCACTGAAATTTGGCGTAGTTTTCAACGAACAATGATTCAATTCTTCCATAATTATTTAATTTCATGCTTCATGATTTGATTATTTCTGTGCTCCATGATACGAACGCTGTGTATTTTTTATATTAATCCTCCACAAATTGTATTTACACAACAGGTGTGGAATTCTGGTTCTTTTTCTGACTTGGAAAACTTAAAATTTTAGAAAGATTTTTAGTTTCTCCGTTTTCGAAATGAAATTGAGGAAGCAGGAACGTTAACTAAGAAAGTATTTCGATTGTGCTTGTTTAAATAAATGTTGGATACGGAGACAAAGCTTACAAAATATTTAAAGATTTTATTCATAATTTTCTTACAGAGAATCTCCAGCAAAACTAATAGTCCTCGTCTCTGTCATTGTGCTCTTCTGTGGAGTACATTTGATTGTAGTCACTTCGTCATCTGCCAATGCAAGTGTTGGGACACGTGGGAACACCAATGTCAGACACATGGCTTGCTATTAAAAAAATAAAAAATATTAATATTAATAATTCAAACCTATTATTTCTAAGAATTTCAAATTCATTTAAAAGTCTAGCGTACATCACCACATTGCTCCACACCGCAACTCCGAAGGTCTGAAATCTTCATATGATATGAATTTGGATCCTCGGTTCGTTCCAAATGACACTCACTGGAAGTCAAAGAGTCTTGAGGTCGATCCCGAATGTACGGCAAATGAAATCCGCCCTTCAAGTGAACCTTGGCTCCGAAATACTCCTTCTGTCTTGTTCGGAAACATTTAATTTCAGAGAACATGAAATCTGTAAATATTAAGTTATTTATTTTATGGTTAGTCATGGTGGTACATAATATCCGTACTGTCTCACTGCTGTGGCAGGCGGTAAGATATTTGCGCCAAACATGGTTAGTCCTGACTATCCATATTTGATATAGGGATTTAAGTTCCCGTCTATTTTTATCTTAATCTCGAAATTCTGAAATAAATTCTTCGTATTCACTCCGTCCACGTGTTCGATCATGATTCAAATTTTCATTTAATTCTGAAATTTATCATGGAGAAGACGTATTTCGATCAAAGAGCGGTCAAAAACCCATAACCAAAACTTGCAAAATCTTGCAAACTGTTTACAGGACTTATGCTCTCTCGGTTCAAAGTGTCAGATAATGTGCCGAGCAGTTTAATCTTGGTGTTGGGATGCCAAAGACGAAAAACGCCATGTCCGTACTAATTCTGCGAGAGCTGAAGATAATTTTCCACGTAAAATAAAATTGATTCTGACCGAACGTTTACGGTTAGGAATATAGCTAGTAACCTGAAGATATCATTTAAGTATTTCGATTCTGAAAATTTTGACTTCAATGAAGAGAAGTGTCATTATCAACAGCTCGTTATTTTAGTGGCGTCAGACGATCGTATTATTAAAAATGAACTATGATATATTAACAAGGGAACCACGCGACATAATGCTCACACCTAGGCCCGCCATACACTGTTTCACTCCAATTGGGATCCCCTGACACGAAAAAGTTAAAAGTCGTCTGTTCGAATGTGGAATTTTTTTGGCCTATCTTCAAAAATTTTGAGGAAATAATCCTGAGTTTCTCCCCTTTGAAAAAAATGAAATCGTTTGTTAAAATGCATGCTGTTCCGGTGTTTTTCATTTTGCGTCAATGTTGAGATATACCCATTAGGTACATTATAGAAAATTTTGAAAAAAATCAAAAAAAAAATTTTTTGTCAAGGTTTTGATTGGTTATAGTAAAGATCTTAACCGGACTCAAAATCTTGACGTAATAAATTATTGCATTTTTCCAAAATTCTCTGTAATGCATCTAATGGGCATCTCTCAACATTGACAAATAAAGAAACGCGCGGAAACAGCATGCATTTTAACAGACGATTTCATTTTTTTTCAAAGGTATCATCATTTCAAATTCATTTCAACCTCAGGATTTTTCTTCAAAATTTTCAAAGATAGGCAAAAAAATACTTCATTTCTACACGAAAATATTTTCAGGCCCCACTCAGAGGATGCCAATCTACTAAGAGAAATGGGTGTCGGGTCAAGGTCCTGGTATACAGGTCATGGTTATCCCTTGAAATCTTTTTGAGTCCGAAATTAATGTGTGTTGGACAATTATTTCGACTCCGATTTTAAATTTTGAAGATCTGAGACTGTCCTAGTTGTAATTCAAGATGCGTTTCCGAAACTTTCTGTTAGTGTTTTGTGTGGACAATTTTCTTTTATAAGTCCGAATTCCAGTTCTACTGGAATATGAATGGAAACAATAGAGAATATGGAAACGTGATTAAGACTTCACCCACCACAGTTCAATATTTTTGTTCCGACAGATTGGTTTACTAATGACCATGTGAGATGTGGACTTTTTCCAGTCATAAATTTTCGAAGGTAGGCGAAAAAGTACTCCCCTTGTGCCGACGAATTTCAAATTATTTCATGTCAGGGGATCCCAATTGGTGTGAAAAGTGTATGGCGGGCCCAGGTGAGATATCATAGAGAGATATAGTATCGTTTCGCATGGTTCCCTTGTAAGACATAAATACAGGAAGTAAAAGATGAATGGTCAATTAAAATTGTTTGTGTTGATGGGTTATCTTCTGAACCATTTTTGACCCTATGGCCTTTCTTATTTTCTCACCGCAAAGTGGCTGCAGGATTTTTGAAGAATGTTTAGAAAAATTAAAGGAAGAAAAAATTTAAATTAAATTAAACTGATTGTGATAAAGTTTGCATTCTCCACGTTCTCTCACGATTTTATTATTATACTTTTTAAACTCATACACTTACTAGATATGGGCGACAATGTGTTGGGTTACCGCAAATACGACATTGTAACCTATCTTATAATGTGCCACTTGTGTCTAATTAATTCCTGTGGTGCACTAGTAGCACTAGCGACCTCCTAATTTGTAATTTGACCTAATCCACAGCATGTGACCTCTTTATTTTGAATTATATTTTCATATAATATTTGTCAAATAACGCTGACCTTCTAAAATTTATTTTCAAGATTCTATTTAACTCTTTCATTTAAATGACAGAGATCATGCTCACTGAAATTGACTGATCTTGGATGCAAATCGGTCTAGTATTTTGACAATTGGACACATACACACAAATGTCACGATTGGTCACGGTTCATAGGTCAGATCAACTTCTGACATAGCCTGTACTGTGCGCAAGGGTATACTGAAAATTATAGGACAGACGCAGTGCTAGTTTAAATAAGTATACGATGATGCTTACCTTTAATCACGGCTGGATCTTCCTCCAAATCTTTGACGTGCTCTCTTTCTCTTGCATTTTCTCGCAAGTTCTCATTTTCATTCGTATCTCCAACCAATCTTCTTTGTGGAGAATTGGCTCCAGCCACTGGTGTGCGTCGGGAAGGTGCACCGAACAAACTTCTCGCGTTGGCTTTTCTATCGTCACGATTCATCTGCGAAGCGTCGCGATTTGAAGTTCTCGGGTTTGAATCCTCGCGATTAAAATTCTCACGATTTGAAGATTCCCGATTTGACGCTTCGCGATTTGGTGATTGCCGTTCACGATTTGGTGTTTCTTGATTTGGTGTTTCCCGATTTGAATTTTCCGGATTTGATGCTTCGCGATTCTGTGATTGCCGTTCACGATTTGGTGTTTCTCGATTTGAATTTTCCGGATTTGATGCTTCGTGATTCGGTGATTGCCGTTCACGATTTGGTGATTCTCGATTTGAATTTTCCGAATTTGATGCTTCGCGATTCGGTGATTGCCGTTCACGATTTGGTGTTTCTCGATTTGAATTTTCCGGATTTGATGCTTCGCGATTCGGTGATTGCCGTTCACGATTTGGTGTTTCTCGATTTGAATTTTCCGGATTTGATGCTT
>JAQFYE010003768.1:0-14554 GCA_034694305.1 Protaphorura glebata
TAAATACGGGATGATGAGCTTCGCTTCGCTCGCTTTTCTGTGGCACAACCGTTAACGGGATGACATATTCCTAGTTAGCGTTTCCCGTAAGGCATTTCTGAGGCAAGTTTGGGTGATTTAGCCTAGAGAATGCATCCATAATCGTAGGAGAAGCCGCGATAACCAATGAACTAGAACTATCATGCATTGTTTGCCAAAGAGGTCGAACCTTCATCTTAGAGAAGTAAAGGAGTAGGGGCTGGCAGTAACACTATATTCTAAAATTGGCCGATGTAAATAATAGATTCCAATTTGGATAATTAATAGATTTCCGAATTATAATTTTATAATCCATTATTCAGTCCATACAAGCGGAACGTAGTGACCCTTGTGACGCTTCACCACGATGAAGGGTCAATCAAGTCTTTGGATAGACATGGTGTAAGGTGTTTCGATAAAAGAGATTTTTTTTTTCAATTTTCCGGAGCTGAAGCACCACTATCAAGTCAACAAACACACAATTTGTGACATCTTTTTAAAAGAAACATTCAAACCTTGGAGGAACTGTAGACAGACTTTCCTCAGTAAACCCTAAAATTGTATCATGGTACCATTTTATTTCAAGCACACTTTATTTTCTCATGTGAACAATTTAGACACCAAAGATAACATTGAGTTCTTATCCGCTATGAATCAAGTATCCCAGGATTTCAAGGTTTTTTGGGTGGACGTATATAACCTGCCAGCCAGTTTGTCAATAAAACTGCTACGCAAATTTTCTTTTCTTTCGTACTTCCCGTTTCGTACGTTCCCAAAACAGAATAATTTATGATACAGTTCACAATGACAATGACAACGACAGTTTGACATTATCTTTATCTTACGGACCATAATTAGTGCAGAACACAATTCTTGCAGAAAATAAGGTATTATTACTTACAAGTCCATAACCGATGACCGAATCTTATTTTCAATTTTTTCGTTTCATTTCGAAAGGTCAAGGTCAATCATCTTTGTCATATCGGGTGTCCCGGTATGCAGGCGTCACACTGAATATTTGACACAAAAAGACTTATGACGAGAATTTGTATGCAAACATGGTTTATATATATGTATCGTCACACGACCACACGCGCAAATGTGAAGTACAGAGGATAAAATTACATCGTCGTCGCCTCTGACATTTTCTTTATAGTTGAAAAATGAAGTCCAATAATTATTTTTCAATAATTTTGTTGAAATCTGCCTTCACGCTATTACATCATAAATCGGATTGTGTTTTAGCACACTCTGTAGGCGGTGGAGCAGCCAACCCCCTGAACAGAAGAGAAAAGTAGCGGTGATTTCTTTTTTAATCGCCTTCCTTTATTGGAATAACAATAATGAAGAATTCAGGAAAGGTTAACAAGCTTAATTCGGAGATACATAAATTCAGACATAAACCTTTCAGGAGTTCATGTTATTGTATGTACTCCGTGACTCTATACGGCTCCCTAGTTTATTCGCCATTTACGAATTATGTATCCGTATTCTGCATCTTCACACTCTAACAAGGTATTCTTGTCGGTTGTAGGTTTTGATCCTAAAGTCTTAGTAATTGGTGAGTACTTGAGAATTGTACTGTATCGTCGCATTTCCCACGAATGTATTTGGAGGGCAACTTGAGAGGGCTTCAAACATTTCTGGCGATGGCTCACAAGCGCTCTTGCACCTGTGTCCTTAATGTTTCAAGTTACTTCAATAGATTTACATAATTTCTGCAAGAACTTGTAAATATCCAAAAAGCAAACTACGGACAACTCAATATTCTCAGTATATCAAGCAATGGGGCACTGTGACACGTGCTTCTGTATTACATGCAGTTCTTACTGCTTCTTTCTAATGGCAAAGGTCCTATCCGTCGAACAGACGTGTTTATTATGTTTCTCTCCACTGAGATCTTGCCTAGCACCCGGTTATAGGCTAGTCCAAAATTAGTGACCAGAGTACATGAAATGACCTACCGTAAAAACACCCGAGTTGCGTTCCTTCTGAGTAGCATTTGCTTTAAGTCCGGACCATTGAATTGGAAAGAATTCGTGGCTGCCTACCCGTCCGTGCAATTGTATTGTATTGTTTTGTACGTAATACTGGGTTCAGGGAGAAGATTACCCATTATCTTATATGTGTATTATAATGAAGGTGCCGACGACAAGATCTTCAGATTTTGGCATGTGAATCTTTTTTTTCATTCTCCGTCATAATAACAACTTTTTACGTTCGTGCTGCATGCTGGGGGCATATTATGCATGGATGCAATGTTATGTATTTTGTATTGTATTTTACCTGTGCATTCATTACAAGATTTTTAAGCGTATCTCTATCTGTTGCATGCAACTGCAAGGTTCATCAACTATAGGTTCCTTAAAAGGATTTCATTGCCCATCCCCAAGAATGACCACTCTGATTTTCCCTCAGGGGATCTTCGTCCTTCAAATTATTATGTGTATACTACAACATTAATTTATTTCATCTTAAGTCCATGGAACTCAAAGCCGTCACGGTGGTAGGAGTAAAATTGTAATATGTAATTCAAACAAGAAAAATACAGATCAGTCAGAGTAAGTGTAGTTGAAATGGACAATCGGCGCGAACACAACAGTAAAGGAAATCTCTCCGGCAAAAGGTAAATAATCGCCTTAAATTTTGCTTCCTTTCGGAATTTTTACAAATATAAACAATTTAGCCAAGACTCAAGTAGTTTAGAGTGAATCCAATTAGGAAAAACAGGTGTAAGGTCTTCTGTAAATGTAATTTATATGTCAAACGTCACTTTCACTCTCATTCTTGCTCTTCATTGTTGGTTTGTGTATTATATTTTCTGTGTGGGTTTTAAAATAAGAGAGGTCACATATTCTCCCAAAACTATCTCCCACACATGGCCAACCAAATAAACATGACACAAACTAACATGCAAATCCAACCCATTAAAATGATAAAATAATATTCGATTTAAAATCATTTTACTAGTTAAGTTCTTCAGTTGTGCTCTGTGCTCATGCACAACACAATGTCCAACTTAATTTAACTGTCGTTGACTTTGCCTGTGAATTTTAACTACAAAATTACTACGGAACTTACGACTAACATATAACTCACATGTTTGAATGACATTAAATTGCAATTTCCGGACATTTTACGCAACATGTGACAATATTAGGTGCCTATATGACAGAAATAGAATTTTAAATGACAAACGAGTCTGAAGAACGTTTTTCCGCATTGGTTAGGCGGAATAGAGATTTACAGGCCCTCGTCATTGTCCAACCGAGGTCGGTTGCATTTAGTGTGTATTGTTTTTTATGTACAAGCTCTTTACAGAGTGGAATAAATTAATGGGTCCTTGTACATCATTTTGTTCCAATTTATTTTGCTACAGCCCCAGTAAATTGAAGAGCAGTTCAATCAGCAATAGTTTCTTCTCAACGAAACTATGCTCATCATGTGTTCAACCCTTGGGTTTGTTCCTTTCAAGAGGAAGTTGTTGTCCAAAGTGCGGACTCAAAGTCTGCAAGAAGTGCAAAATTTATGAAGTCCATTCATCAACTTGGTGTTGTCTAGCCTGCTACAAAATCATGTAAGGCTACATTTTATACATTATTTATTCATTGAAAATTATGTTGCAAAAAATTGACATGTTTTTACTCTAATTTTTGAACTTCACAGGAAGCATGGACGAGGTAGAATTGTGTCCTCCCGGGAGGATCCCAGATCAGCCTCCATCAAAAGATCTTTCTCCATTTCAGGTAAGAATTTGTTTTATAAATATATCTTATTGATTACAAGCTCGATCGGGCTCTTAACTAGTTTCTGCAAAATCTATTCATTACGATTGGAGAGTAGTTTTCAAGTCCTAAAACCACTTTTCACTGTCAGAAACCGGAGCGGTTAATTACTGAGAGGTTCCATCAAATGTTGGAATATACAAGTTAGACCAATTTATTGCGAGATAATACATGGTTCGAACATTTTAAAAATATTTCAATCGCGTCCCTTTCCTAACTATTGGTCCTTCTAGCATATTCTACTGGGTAGTACAGGAAGCATACTCTAACCAGACCTGAGCTATACTAATAAATTGGAATTTCTCGTGGTCTCGATATATTAGGTCACCCAAAAATTGGTCGTAATACTCAAGTGGCCATGTGGTCGTACTCAGGACATGTACTATCAGTACTACGATATAAAGAATATTATGAACGCAGCGTGAAAACGTGTGATGGCGATTTTAAATAGTTACCTTCAATTTAGAGTGAGTATAATTAGAAGACAAAGCAGAGATGTTGCAAACATTAAGATAATACAAGCAGGATGTCTTCAATTCCGTCATACTCGTGTAATAATATGAGGTGCTGAATCAAGTGATTCACTATACTACTATACTTCAATTGACGACAAGCGAAAACTAATGAACGGAGATTTAAACATTAACCCTATATTATATGTAATATGCAATATAATTTATTACAATAGGTTGTAGGGCGGTGGCTTTTCGTTTTGTTAAAATAATATGGTAAAATGGAAGTATAAAATATTTGCATCAACACAATAAAACTCAATCATCCTTTCATAAGAAGAAACTTCTAACAAATGCAATAAAAGTGGGTACTACAAAAAATCACTTCGAGTGATACAAAATATTTGATGATGACATTCTGATGAATGTACTTCCGATATTTGAATAAAGACTTGAAATCTCGACCAACAAAATATTACTATTCCATCCCTACTTCGCCTCTACTTTTTCGGAAGACACCAATTTCAATACAGCATTAAAAGTCTGAGTTAATAATGAATCATTGTGACACCCTAATAAGGTTTTGGACTATGTTTGTGACTTAAATTAAATTAGTACAAACAAACATACAAGGTACCCTAGACAGAGCACGCTAAAGCCAGTCCAGTAGTGGCAGGTACTACCCCTTAAAAGGACACTGCAGATACCTTACGGGCCAGAGTAGGATAGTTAGAATTGGCTGCATTTTGGAATGTTATAGCCTTTGACCTACCGAACAACTTTTGTGAAGGTTATACCTCCAAAGTTGCACCGTTTGGCCGCAAAAATACTTGTGGAAGACACATCATTTCAACAAATATGTAACTTCCCATAATTTCTATTCAGAATTTTCTATTCCTTTAGTAATTAACAATTCTCACCATACACAGGAAACCTCAAAGTTAGAAGATGCATCAATTCTTATTGGTATTTGGAAGAGTCGCGTAGACAAACATTAGCACTGCATAAACAGTGTGGTTTGAAGAGTTCCTGTGTAGGCTTTGAAATTGTATGACGGATTAAAAAAGATGAATATTCATTTCCAAGGGTGAAGAGACTAAGTAGTAGTATTTCTGTAACCTGACAGTAACCAAGAACGTGGCATGAACACCTTGAAACTGGTCGTGGTTTTTACTCCCTAGCCGGGCCGACCCGAATCGTTTAGCCAGATTGACCATTTCAAACTTGTGTTGCAACTTTTAAGAAGATAACTTCCATTAGGGAATTATCGATTAATCAGTCAGGATGTAGGGAAAAGCTTCAAATAAATCATAAAATTTATTTACGTAACTGACCAGATAGATGTTCCTAAGATAAAGAATAACCGATAGCTTCAAAGGTCAAAGACTCCGACCACCGACCAGGTCAAATATTAGACTAGGTGAACTGATTATTCCATTAAAATTGAAAATAATAGGTGATCTAATCCGATCCGAACATTAATTGGTTGTTCATACAGAAACTAGCAGAAGCTCTCCAGTTTTGAAGTCTTACACAAAGTATTACGAAGACAGGCCCTACAATTCTCTTCCGAGAATGGCTTCTCGGGTTCACAATAATTTGGTCAACGATTCCAGTCCCAGAGAAGGTAAGAATTTTTAAATTATGATAATTAGGGATATCGTTACTCTATGAGTCAGCCAATTGCATTTTATTCATCTATCCTGCGTAATTTCTCTTGCGGAAATCAGTGTGATGATATACATAGGCAGTGAAAAGAGTTTAATAAGATATGTAAACTGCTCCGGGAAGGAAATAAGCAAAAGGCTAATTACAAATTTTGAGTTAGATGAACAGTCATTAAATCGTGCGCAAGAATATCAAAACAAATCAAATCCAGTTTATTAAAATCAACGTACATATAAAACGTACGTATATTGCTTGCAAAGCATTCGTTGGGTTTGGGGAAAATGAGAATTATATTGAGTCTTTCCTACTAAAAACAACTGTGCCAGTTTTACAATTAACTGGTTTAGCTTCAGATATATTTTGCGGTTATCTACTCGAGTGTTAATTAAGCATTCGTAAATCGTAAATCCCATCACAATAGATTTAGCTCGATTGGCTCCAGGCCGTAACGAACTTATGTAAATAAACATCAGTCACACTCACACGAACTTACAGTGATGAGCAGCTAGAGTTAACAAATTGAGATACTCCTTTTCCTTTAACTCTGAAATAATTCTATATTTAAAATTCAAGTTACTATTTTACGGCGAGAGGAATATTTAATTCCCAGGTAATGCGTACAGGGTATTCCATAATGATGTTTCCGATTTAAAAAATTCTCCACTACTTACTTTAGAAGTCATCTCTTACTGTTCCCCTAGACTTCTTCCTTAGAACATAACATAGTATACTTTTGAAGCTTGGGACTTTAATTAGGGTATTTCTCGTTCGGCAAGTTTTTTTAGAATAAAGCCGAGAGCAAACTGAAATTCAACTGATAAGGTGGATGAAAATTCAACCTTGTAAACAAGATTCCTTGACAATTCCAATCTTGGGGAAAATATTAAACAATCTTGCTTGTAAATATGCTTAGTCTTATGCTACTTATGTAAACTTCGCTATTATTTATTATTATTACAATACTTTCCTTCCAGGTGAATCAAATGGAATGGAAATCTCCATGATCAAGTGAGATTTCCTTTCCACTTCATTCACATCCAATTTCTTCCTATCCGTTTCCGCGTCCTTCTGAGAGAGTGCGTATCAAATCAAGAGTAGAAACCCCGTCTTTGGTAGAAACCCCGTCTTGGTTTGTCACTCCTTGAGGAAGAAGCCGAACCGAACTGTATATTTCACCTTAGGACTCCAGCATGTAATTCTGAGTCATGCAATCACAAATGTTGACTTTTCCGATCATATTTTATTATTATTAATCACACGAATTTCCGTAGAAATCTAGGATTCTCTAACATAAGAAGTAAAGAATGAGATGCATTACCGGGCTGCACAAAGTCCACAGGTGTGGACGTGCGGCAATGGGTCTAACTCAATTTTGAAAATGTTTTAAAAGGAGGAGGTCATCGAAATAGCTTTAGGGGAAATTCGACTGATCAAAAACCCAATCATTTCCAATCCACTTTGCATCCTTTTCGTGATAATATTCATGGGAAAAAGAGCCCCTCATCTTCTGTTAATTTTATTGATGAAGAATATTGGGACTATTATGACTACGCTACCGGTTGCTATGACAACAGCAACAGATCTTCTTGTGAGAGAAGTTTGGGTGAAACCGAAACGGTTGATTATCAACATTGTGTACCCAGGAAACCGGAACGAAGCAGGAAATCTCGAAGCATGGGCGCATTCGATGCCAAATATAGCCAATTAAAGAGTTTCTGTGTCATAACAAAAGACCCTAATAGTGTGGAACGTGGTGGTTCTTACAGTAGTTTGCCCAGAAAACCAAAGAAAATGAGGAGTGAATTTGAAAAAGAGAATAATGTCACAATAATAAAGGATAATAAAGCCTTTCAGAGTAACGAGCACCACCACCGAAAAAATAATGGTGTGAATGAAAATATAACGTTTGGTAGCAACACTAACATTACTTCATCAAAAAATCGATCAATCATAAATGTGAAGCAAGACATAAAACATGACCCTCAAATGTCTGTGGGACCAACACAAACTCAAAATCAGAGTCAAAAGGATTATTTTACAAGACCCAATGGAGATGGGAAACCCAAAACTTATGCCAGCGCAGTCAAGTCTCAAAATTATCAGAATACGAATACCCCCTACGATGAAATTCCAAGTTCAAATTATACTTCAATTAGTGAACCTTTGCCATCATCAACATTACACAAAAATCCTACTATTCATTCATCTCTTCGGAAAAATAAATATATGGATTTTTATAACGGTTTTACAAATAATAAACAAGGTTCAGGCAGTGGTTTATATTTCAGTTTGCCACCCATGAGAGATCGTGAGAATCTAACATCTTTGTCCAAATCTCAACCGACTGGAATTGAACGAGAAATTCCAATTCAATTTTCAAATTCCAAATCAAATACTTTTTCTACAAATCCTGTTCGTGAAAATCCTTATGCAATTCTGGAAAAATTGAAAAGGAATTCTGAAGAATTACAACTACAAAGTGGTACCAAATTGACGACTCCTGTTCGTCCAAAAAGTTTTACAATGCCGAAACAAAAGCAACGAAATAACAATAATCAACCAGAGCAATCGTCACAGTCCAGACGGGGTGGCATTCCATTATTTACAATGACAAAGGCACACAACGACCTCAACACCCCCTTTATTGAATCAGAATCAATTTTAACTAGTGCAAGTGTTGCTGATAAGGCAAAAACTGGGTCTACTGGGACTGGTGCCAGAGAAGTTATTATTGTAATTGAACGTGAGTGTGACGATGAAGTTGCTGACTCTTGTAATCTAAATCCAAATAAAAATAAGAGTCTTGGTGCCAATGAGAATTCAGCTTATGACAAATCCTACAATAATAAAACTAACACGACTAGCCCAACCGATTGTGATTTAATTGAAAGGGGTCGTCGTAGTGGTAATGCTAAAAGTAGTAGTGATCCAAATCACAGTGTTATTGTTACGCCCACGCCCAATGAGAGTAACAACGTAATTGCAATTCCAACTACTCTGGGTGAAACCAAATCCAATTCCGATTTAATTAAATCATCTGAATCTGGAGTGGATGTTTTGATAATAAAAAAGTCAACGAGTAGTAGAAATAGAAATAGTACTGATAATAATATGGACGTAGAGCGTGGACTGAGTGAAATTGAATTGAACAGTTCTTTGAGTTCTTCCTCCTCTTCAACGTCAAGCTTCTTGAGCAATTTGGACAATGGAGATAATAATAAAGTAGTAGAAGATTTTGGGGGTGCATCTTTAGTTTTTCATGATTGTGCTGGGGATAATGAGACAGACTTCGTGTTTAAATCGTGTGAAGAAGATGAAAATGGTGATTCTGTGGATCTTATTGGTGGTCATACACATACAGCCATTACTGCCAGTAATAAAGAATTACAGTTGGAGTTACCATCTGAAACATGGAAGGGTGGAATTGATGAACAGGTGAGAGGGACGACAAAAAATAAGACTTTGGGATTTTCACCTGGTTCAGAAGCTTCATCATGTACTTCTACGTCTACCAATTCTACTGGGGTTACAGTAGTTAAAAGTGCCGAGGGCTTATTATTAAGTCAACCAAATAAGAATGGGAATGTAACTGAAGAGAATATGCTGAAAAATATGGTGACGACAGAACCAACTTGTGTCGTCCTTTCAATCCCAACAGTTGTGACGAGTGGAAATAATCATCAAGAAATGAGTTTTGTGAGATCTACTGCAAGTACAACAACTGGGACACCCACAAAATTTTTAACCAAAAAATTTAAGTCACGAGTTTTAGTTAATGCTGATTGTGGTGATTATGAAGAGCAATTATCAGAGGATTCCATTGTCACAAATGTTGAGATTATTGGTGATCAAGTTGGAATTTTAACAGGGAGAGGGACATTCATTCGTCCGAATCCTACAACCAGAAGACAAATTGAATTCCATCACGATGTATCACCCGAGATAGAAATTAGCAATAATTCCAGCCAAGAATACGATGAAGAATTATTAAACAATAAATATTTTACAAGTACAAGTGATAATGATGATCGGTCGTATCATCAAAAATTTACGGGTTTAGCCACAACTGAAGGCTATTATTACAACAACGAAAATGGATCTCGTCCACTACCTGGTAAAATACAACACTACAACGAGAAGGAAAATGCAATTGAGATTTCAGCAAGTACAACTCATGGAGAAAATGAAAATTTACAAATAGAAAATATTAAAAATACGGATACCGATTCATCAGAAAATTGCAAAACAAATAATATGAGTTCTTCCAAGGAATCATCTCCTTTCTCTTGTCGAAGAGAATCGCCAGAGGGTGAAGAATCTGATATTGGGAAAACAAAATGTGATACAACTGACACCGGGTCAAATGATGATCTCCTGACTTTGACGCGGTCACATCCGGACCGGACCGAACCAGATGGCGCGGACAAATCATCTGAATCGAGTCCAACTCCGATAATTGAAGAACCGATGGAAGAAGACGGAGAGTCAACGGATTCATGGACTGAGGAACCAGTGTTCGAAGACGATGACGAAAAACCGCCGCCCCTTGACTTGACACTTCATACAATTGTAGAAGAATCATGTGAAGAGTCAGAAATTGAACCTGAGCCTGACATCCCAAAAATTAATAAATTAAATGAACTTGAAAAATACTACAATTTTACAACAGCCGAAGAACCCGCCAATTATGAAGAATCAGAATTTAGCGACACAGATAGCAGTTTAAGCTTTGACCTCCGAAATTCGATCGATTTAAATAATTGTGATCATTTTGAACTGGAGACAGGTCGACTTGAAAACTATTTTTTAAATTTAGGTTTGAATAATGATTCTGACTCTGTAGGCTCTGAATCTGACTCCGCCTCTAGCGTTCTTGAAAATCGAAAAAAAGTTTTGAAACATCATAGACGGTCTGCCGAATATAGCGAAGATGACGACGAATGTGCGTTTGAACAAGATGGTTTGGACACAATAAAAAAGCAGAGAAAACTTCGAAGATCTAGTGAGGATTTGTTAGATCAAGTACAACAACAGCATGTGCCAAATTTGAGCAGTTCAGAATTCAAAGAACCTCAATTGCAGTGTTCCGAACAATTGAAAACCGAAAAAGCCGAAAGTCTGTCCGGTCAGAGTAACAGCGAATCGTCATCATCGACACAGGTCAAAGAATCAACACCAGCATCTGTCTCACGATCCAATTCTTTTACATGGTCTTCGGACGAAGAAGTGAATTTGATGATGTCAAAATTAAGACATCTCATCAAGAACATGGTTCATATAAAGAAAGTTGATGAACAGAAAAATGACAAATTAATTTATTTAGAAAATGAACTTGTTCGACTCATGAAAAATGAAAATCTCAAAAACATTGTTGAAAGTATTTCTTCTGACTCAGAGGACGATGTGTATAAATTATTTGAGAAGGTCGAGAGTGACCAGCCAGAGTTACTGAACAAGGTAATGACGCATATTGGGAAAAGATTGTCCACTTGGATGAAGGACACTGATGAATTTACGGATGACGGTGGGACGATGAAATGTGCTCCTAGCATTAGTTCCGACCTCAATGAAGATAGGTTTTCGTGGAAGGGAAGCTTTGAATCAACGCTTGCAAAGAGACAAAGTGTCGGGAGTACGGATAGTATAGATGGCGCCAGCGCACAAGAGGGCAACGAACTTTTTTCAGAAAGGTAAGACCACGTTTTGGCAAATTATCAATTCACCCAAACATCTGAAAGGTGACCATTATTTTGAGAAGCCAAAGTGGTACATTTTTGAAAATTCATTTTATCTACACTGAATTCGTTTTTTCATCCATTCTATCTACACTGAATTCATTTTTCAGTCAATTCTCTCTACACACAATTCAGTTTTGAACCAAATCCCTCTACACTGTCTACACGTAATTTCTTAGACGGACCATATGTACGTAGCCAATCAGCCCAACCCAAGGACCTTAGTTTTTCCTCTCTAAAAAAGCTAATAATTCGTCTGCATTTTTTAGTTGCTATAAGTTGAACTAAGAAATTGAGAATCGGCCCGAAGGGCCGAAATTATTGTTGCCTTCCCTCACTACCCCAATCACGAGATTAAAACTAATCTAAATTAGGCTCACAGAATGACCAGACGCCGGACGATATGTGTTGCGATAAGAGGCTGCAGTGGTTGTAATTGTGATGCCGAAAACCTTTGCGAGTCGGGGGAATTTCCGTTTCCCAGCTATATCTGAAATAGTTTTATTTTGGTAAGCGCTTGATGTCTTTTGCAGACACTTGGATTCACAACAACTAAGAGTTTCAGACACTTCGGTTTATAGTTTACATTACAATCAATCAATAATAAAAAAATATTTTTCAGATTTCGGAAAAAGTAGTGCAAAGTAGTACAACTTTTCAAAAGTAGTGCAAAAGTAGTACGGTAGTACAGCCGGACAAAAAGTAGTACTGTACTACTAAAAGTAGTACGGATGGTCAGCCTGGAAAATGTCCCATTTCTCTCTCATGTCGGCATTTGCCATAAATATCTGTCTTTTTCTAACCCCGGCAATATACGAAGAACGATATTTTGTAATTCGACCATTAGAACTTTGTTTTTTTGATAAAAGAGATTTTATTGTTTTTCAATATAGTCTCCTCGAAGCTCAATACACTTTTCTGATCACCGTATTTGCTCTGTTAAAACCCGGAAGTTTTATAACAAACCTGTCTGCACGTCAGTCGCTTTCTCCACTTTCTCCATAAAGGTGCATGGAGAAAGTAGAGAAAATACCCGCGTTCTAATAGAGACAGGTTCTACTAGAGCAAATGCGGTATAGATAAAAGTCACTAGGAGGTTGGCCTGGGCTAAGGATGTGAAACATCTCTGGAACTCATATTCCGGAATGCAGAACCTCGCAAGTGTGACTACAGGCATTGTCTTGCAAAATACGATTTTTCTTCGTGCCTTGTCTTTGTCTCCTTACGTATCCCCTGCTTCAAATTTCTTATGGTGTTAACAGGATACTCCAGTATCCTGTTAACTCTCTTAAGTGGCGTGTATTCCAGGAGCAAAACGCCTTCACTGTCCCAGAAAACTTTTCCCTTCTTGCTTTCACTGGGCGGGAGAACTGTAGATGCTTCTATTGCATGGATGCAATTTTTGTTTATGGGTAAAAAACCACCACCACCAACACCAGAGCTCGTCTCCAGTCACCAAAGTAGAAGAAGAGATAACACCCGCAATAAAATAATGAAAAGTCCAAGTTCTTTTGGCAGAATTGAACCCTTTGTCCGAAAGAGTTAAAATTCTTGGAACCCAAAGCGCACGGATTTTTCTCAGTTCTTTTTCGGTTAGGTTAGGTTAGGTAACTCGTAAATTAATTCGTCTTTCAGACTGTACGATTTCTTTGGTCTTTACCAAGTTCTCTTAATCACCGAATCCATGGCACGCACCGGAATTCTGTTCAAATCACCCTGGGAGAAATAGTTTTAGACCAAATTGGTACAAATTTGGAACTCTAACCTTCTAATCGTATGCGTAAGGCAAATGATACAATAACACTCGGTTGTTGCGAAAATGAAATCTAATAGTCTAACGATAATATACTGACGACCTTCGTAGCTGTAGTGGAGTAACTGTATTCTAAACATATCAATGTTCAGTAAAGCCATCTTCATAGCAAACTTCACTATAACTTTTACCGTGCACAAATTAAATATTTCTGAGTCTCCGGAATCGCTAAAACTGGTTCCTTTTGTCCGTCCTATTTAGGAATTTCCGCGTTTTAAAAAAAATGGTTAGTTGTTGTAAAGGTTCAGAAATACTTGACATCTTGCCTCAGCATCATTTGTTTTTGGTTCGTTCCTCCCTGATTTTCATTCAAGCCTGAAACAAAAATTCTTAAAGCAAATAAGCTCGAATTTGATTATGATATTTAAATGACGATATTGCAGCGCGTGTGGATTTTGTGACTACAACAGTAACGTTAACTGTATTACAGTTTTCCTGTCAACAATTCATTCTTACAATTCACCAGCCATAAACTGATAGATATCATTGATGACCGACGAATGTTGACAGGAATGCAGAATCGATATAATTGAATTGAATTGAATTGATATGATTACAAATCGCAATTTGTAAAAATACTTCTATACATACCAATTTCAGATCAATATTGAGGTCAAGTTCTTTGCATCATTTGGCCACGTCTCAACCAATATTGGAAGAATGCGAACCACTGGCTAGCTCTCTTCCTCGACTGAATGAAAATCATCCTGTTACCAGTAGGCGAACAAAGAATGCATTAATTAGTCACCAAGAAGTCAAGTCTGGACGTTATAGGCCTCCAGGATACTTTGAACACAAGGAAACTCATGTCTCAACACCAACTCTCAGTACATTCTCAACAAATCAGGTAATTTACATATATGACTAAAAATTGGAATTCAATATTTGAGGCAGAGTTTTCGTAAACTAACTAATTTAGCCAAAACGAATATCTAAGATACGACACAGTCGGTCCGATGAAGTGTATGTGTTGCAGCCCATGTGTATTTCCAGTCGACTCGGACTGCAGTCCGAGTACAAACAAGCCGGCCCAACTGTAAACAGACCAGCCCATATGTACTCAGGCCGGCCTGTTTGTACTCA